>JAUZSX010041039.1:0-20402 GCA_034780655.1 Idiosepius hallami
ATGTTTTTTACGAATTTTTAAACTGTTGTCTTATCTTTACAATTATCTTCACAGTGTTTTAGCTGATATATTCTCCAACCTTCTTGAACCTTGACTATAATTGAACAAAGGATGCTATGTTATACGGGGCTCTACAAACCAGTGTCATTCCTACACCTGAATGAGTTACTTTCCTAAGTTAACGAGCTTTGTCCGCCAGAGACAGCTGAATGTGAATGTAAGCGTGACTAGGATTTGAACTTGTATAATACGATTTCAGAATCCGAGCTTTTAAAACTATTCCAGCTTTGCAGATTTCAAGGATTTGGGTTAAAAAAAAAACACACCATCATGCCACAAGGCATAACTTTAATAAAAGAAGTGATCATTAAATGATTGGCATCAATAAAACAACCAAATATGAATGAAACCCAGAACACATTAATTGGTAATAAAATTAAGAATCAAATTATGATAGAAACGGGAAATCAAATTAGGGAAATTTTGTGGGGGAGATTTCCAAACTAAAATGGATCTCAAAAACAGCAGAAGGGGGGATCATCAATGATCTACGAATTCTGGGCATTGACATAATATTTACTTGGTCAAGCACAAACCCAAGTTAGGCACAAGACACATTGATATGCCATTGGAGAGAAACACAACCAGGTTGAGAATGGATATGAATACTGAATAGCCAACTCAACCAAAGAAAAATTAGATGAATGCCAAGATTAGGGTTTAATGACTTTTCATCACCTAACGTTTCATTATCCAACTATCAATCACAGAAATATAATCATAATCACTAAATTTTTAATCATGTTTTTTCATCACATGAAAACTTAATGACCACAAGGGAAAAAAATTATTTATTTATGTAATAATGATATTTATGTAATTGTGTTTTTATTACATTTAATTCTTAGGATCTATTGACAATTTTGGGGTTATTTGCAAAAATGAGTAAAATGGACAAATAATGTGGTGAAAAAACATCTTTTCTAGAGAAAACTTATTTGGTATAACACTGTTGAGACGCTTTCAGAAATCCCAAAGTGATTAAAATTCTTGCATCCACGTGATGAAAAAAAAACCCAAAAGTCTAGTGATTAATATTCTGTTATTTATAGTCTGATAAAGAAACATCAAGTGGTGAAAAGTCTGTACACCCATGATTAGATGCAGACTAGAAAGATACAACTGCCATGAGTTGTATCGTGCACAAACCAGAACATGCAATAGAGATAAGGGAGAAAGACGGGTACTAACATTAAAAAAAAAACAAAAAACAAACAAAGGAAACGCTAAATGGTAGGGAAAAAAAACAAAGGAAAAATAAATTATTATTATCATCAGTCATTGAAGAGCTAGAGAGAAAATAATTGAATAAGAAAAAGATATATTATGCTTGAATCCCAAATGGTCAGAAACAAAGCAAGGGCACACAAGAATATTATATCCATAATGCAATATTGAAAAAAAAATGCGATGGACAAAGAACATCATTGATAAAATAAATTAAAATTTGGCCAAAAAGAGCAAATGATATTGCCCCATAGTTGCAGGGCCCAGAAATTAAAAACAGTCCATGAAATAACGCAAAAAGGTTTGGTTTGGTTTTTACAGCATGTCAATCACTGTGGGACATTTGATGCCAAATCAGTTATTAAAGTTGAAAGAGATTTTGATATTGATTATTTGTTGGGTCGAGGTGGTTGTTGTGTTGGGATCCTATTTTGTGGTATAGATCTACTTTTTTTTTTTTTAGGAAAGCTAGGATTGTGTTTGGGTTTTTTTCTGGAATAATTCCTTCATGTTAGTAGTATTGTAAAAGTTTTTTGGGGGGTAAATGTGTGATTACCACAGTCCAGTAGAAAGTGCTTAACAATGTAGTGTTCCTGGTATCTCAAGCATTCTGGGAGGAGGGGGAGTTCATTTTCCAGAAGGATTTATTTAGTTGGTCAAGGACAAACAGAACTTAGGTACAAGGCCATTTTTTATGTGCTAATTATATCCTGGGACTTTTTTGTAACCAGTTTCACCCTTCCCTAGATGAGTTTCTCTCAATCACTTCACAGTTCTCATCCACTCAGGTTTTTGGATTCAGTGTTATCTTTACACCTAGATGAGTTACTCTGTCAAGTTAATGAGCCTCATCTGCCTGAGATAGCTGAAACGTAACGTGATGGTTTTGATTGGGATTTGAACTCTTGTAATAGGATTTTAGAGTTCAAGCTTTTCGCACTCTACCACTCTCACATCAAGGTAGATCATGTGATTTGAAATGATTAATAATTCATATTTAGTTAATGATTTAGTATTAAATGTTTGAACTTTTAAAAAATAAAATTCAATTGAGTTAAAACATCTCTTTCTAACTGAATCAATCTAAAATAATCTAAGAATCAAGACGAACATAATTTTAAAAAATGGATTACACTTATCTAAATAGCTGTAGTTTTTTTTTTAATGCTATATTAAATATTTAATTATCTGATACTTTATAAATTTAAGAAGTATAAAGATGCAGACTATAGTCCAGATAATAAATATCAAAAAAAGTAAATTATTTAGGTTTTATTTTATTTTGGACTTTTTTCTTCATCATGGTAGATTATGATGTTTTTCTCACTACTTTGTCCAAGTTCACCTCAGATCAACTCTAGGTGAATTAAACTTGGCTAAAACATAGTGAGAAAAACCTCATGAACTACCAAGATAAGAACAAAAGTCTGAAATTATACTCTGATTATGAAGCCTCATCTCAAAAATAAAAAAAGAAATAAAAATGAAAGTTTAAAAAAAAAAAAAGAAAAAAAAGGTTTGATTTTTGTTTCAATTTCTAAAACTCTAGAACTCGCAACTCATTGGATTTTTGTATATAATAATAGATATAAATCTATTTGATATATTCTTGGGAAATTGATAAAATCTTTTGATGATTCATTTTCATTGACGTTTTTTTTTAGATGAAAAATGACTTGGCTACTTAAAATGTCATAGAGACAATGACCTTTAGAATAATCAAGTAGATTTACAAAGGAACTGCAGAGCAAGGGATAAAAGCATTTAGTTTCTTCAGTTCTTGCTAATATGAGCAGCAAGAGTCGAGCAGTGGTAAAAGCTTGGAATCTGGAGTCATATTACACGAGTTCAAATCCCAGTCAAAGCCATTCACTTTTAACTGTTTCTGGCAGATGAGACTTGAGAGTATCTTATCAAGGCAAAACTGACTCCAAAAAGCCCAGATATGTATTGGATAGGAAAAATTAGTCTTGTGCCTAACTAAGATTTCTACTTGAATATGTAAATCATTGTCATCATCATGCAGACAGTCAGACTTGACAATGACTACTTAGGGGCCACAGTACTTCCACCTTGGCTCCCAATTCGCTTGCTCAGCTTTTTAACTCTATTAGTTGCACATCAGATAGACAACCTCTGAATTTCCAATGCTCACGCCCAGTGGGCACACTGATTACATTGTTGACCATGTAAATATATCTTATATAACAAAAATATTTAACCTGGGTTTGTGTTTGACCAAGTGGATATATCCTATATAATAAAAATATTCAACTTGGGTTTGTGCTTTAATTAGATATAGCTTGTTCCAAATATGAAATTGTTTGTATTACTATTTCATAAAGATTTTGGCAATCAGAGCGAACAACAATAAAACAAAAATAATTTAATTCTTAATCAATTTCTATATATAGTTGAATATCCAGCCAACAGATGGAGTAATGGTTAGCTTTAACTCATTTGTTTTGGTAGTCTATCGATTTTTGTTGGTTATTTAATGACTGGAATTTGAATTTTTTTTAACAAGATTTTAGAGTCCAAACTTTTACACTCCTCCACCTTCACAGTTATTAAGGAGTTATATGAATTAATCACTAAACAGGGTTACTTTTTTTTTCTCTAGCCATAAAATACTTTGGGATACATAAAAATATCAGAGCAGTTTAGAAGGATGAATCTATGCCATTACAAAATTAAATCATTTTTTAAATTATTCAGTCTTCTTTTCTTATTGTTGGTTTGTTTATTTGTGTTTTATTTATAGTTTTTTTTAGTTTTTTTTAATAACACAATATGCACTATTTAAACCATACCAAAACAGAAAGTGGGGATTCATACTTTTCCCAAGGATATTAGTCCAAATGTGAAAATACACAGAACTGGAATTTGAACTCGTGTATTACGATTCCAAAGTCTGACTACCTATCCAATGCCCCAAGTCAACCTCATTTTTTTTTCTTATCTTCAATATCATTCAAAACATTTTGGTTAATATGACCTTTGACCTTTAAGTATTGCTCCAAGCTGGGAACTTTTATACAGAACCATGTCAGAACATGTTAAAATATTTTTGGTTTAATAATGACACAGTTGAGAACAATTGCAAGGATTGAAAGATTTGTTATATTCTGAGATTGAATTAAAACCAGCCCAAAAAGACACAACATAATTCACCTTATTTAATGAAGTCAGAATAAGCTAATCATCACTTTACAAATTTCTGTCTACAAAAACCTGACTTATCATACAACTAGATTACTGTGATTGCTATTCCTACTACTGTTGTTGGTGTTGCTGCTGCTAATACTTCTGTGGGATATTCATTTAGATCAGTTATCATTCTGGATTAAGTTAATTTTTCTTAGGATCAATTTTATACCAAAGAAAACAAGATAACACAAATTAATTCTTTATTTAATCCATACAAGTGGACTGATCAACTTCCATATGTGTTATCAGGTATAATGTCAATATATTCTTTGGCTTTTCCCAAAGCCTGGAACTCAATAATAGATATCAATTAGAACTTATATAAACCAACTATGAAGCTATCTTTTCAACACAAAAAAATCACTTTTAATGGCCACCAAAAGTAGTGGGGATGACTTTTTAAAAATATTGTCTATATAAAATCATTTTAAACTTTTTTCCAAATGAGAATAGAAATATTTCAAGTAATAATAACTATCAAACTTTTCAGAAATTCAGACAAGCAACAAAGATGAAAATAGATTTCTGAATATTCTAAATGATAATCAAAATTCATCTCAAAAATCCAGATAATCAATATGAAATCAAATGTTATGCGATAATGTTTTAATTTATATATTTTTTTAAAATTCTGCAATTATCAAATAAATCAGATTAATTTATAAATCAATTTACAGGGGGCCCTCGGGTCTGATAGACACTCAGACTTATAAGACAAAGAATATATTCTACTGTTTGCTCATGCAATACCGGGTTTTATATATACAAATAGACTATTTGATCAAATAATTCCTTAAGGCAATTAGCAAATAAATCTAATAACAAGAGTTATGACAATATGCTTTTATAAAAGGAATATGCTTATCACATGAGGGCTGTAACAAAAATATCTTTAAAAAATCATATGGTCATAGCCCTAGTAATGACTACATGTTAAAGGAAATGATAGTCAATTAACGACAAGAATATTCTTTAAAAAAAAGCATATTGTCACAACCCTACTAATTACAAGTAATTTAAAGGTGTGGTAAAAACACTAAATAGTTAAGTAATGACAAAAATATTCTTTAATAAAAGCATATTGTCACAGCCCTACTAATAACTACAGAATTAAAGAAAATGGTAAAATTGCTAAGTAATCAGGTAACGACAAGAATGTTCTTAAATAAAAGCATATTGTCATAGTCCTACTAATAACCAGACCTTTAGAATGAGATAAAGTAAAAAAAAAAAAAAATTATGTTATTAATACTTGACGAATGTAAATCTATCAACCTGTCATGTATGAACTTGTCCAAGAAATGGTTGCCACTGACACATAATTAAAAAAAAATGTCTGAAGATAAACAGATGCATAAAATGAGTTGCAATCTATAAATTGATTATCAAAATCATATCAATTCATTCCAACAATCAAAAACTGTTATGATTCAATCTACAAATATTACTTTGAAGTTTTATATATTTAGGAAATAAGTTACTCTGACAATATAAATAAAGACAAATGGATGTTTAATATGTATAGAAAAATGAACACATTTTTAATGTTTCTTCTTTTAAAAAACATCTAGCATTTCATAAAATGGAAAACCTTTTTCATTTTTCTCTATTTTTCTGTTTGAAAAAGCTCTATATTATTAGTAAAACATGTTTGAATAAATATTAAACATCCACTAAACTTTTTTACTATTTTGTTTGTGTGTTTTGTGTGCGTGTGTGTGGTTTTTGGTTGTTTGTGTGTGTGTTTTTTTTTATGTGTGTGAGTGTGTGTGTGTGCTAATGGAATTAATTTCTGACAATTAAAATTCTTACAATTAGAAATTATCGTCAATAAATAATTTGGAAATTAGCATATTGAACTATTTCATTCTTTTAGAAATCATCTGTGCAACTCATTCAAATCGAACCCGCTACTCTAATGATTAGAGACAAATGTCCTTTATGGGAACAGATATATCTATTTAATGTTAATTTTTGATAGTCAAGGATTTTTTTCCTCGTCGTATCTTTTGTTTATATTTTATTTACAAAACTACAGTTTACAGACAATGTGCATATTAATGAAATTAAATTCCAACAATATTTCATAGATAAATAAACCCTATTAATTACAATTAAAAATAAACATCAATAAATGATTTACAAATTTGTAGATATATCTAATTATATTAATTGTAATTAATATGGTTGATTTATCTATCTATAGCTTTTTATTAACAACAAAAATGGTTGCAAGGGGGAAAATCCACTTGACCTTGTGGGTAGGCAGTTAGGCTTTGGAATCCTAAAACACAAATTTGAATCCTAGCCATTCGATTCGCATTCATAATTGAACCAGCATCCTGCTGTAAAACAAACAAAAAAAATATGGTTGTGAATGGCACCCATGATACTTAACGTAAATGGTTTGTTTTTTGCGTTTTATGGCATATCAACCTTTTTAGGTCATTTAATGCTGAGAACAATCATTTTTGATAAACTTTCTATGGGCACTATTTAATCCATAGCTGGAGGAATGTGAAGATTTTTACCTTTCTCAAAAATATTAGTCCAATTATGAGTTCAAATGGAACGACTTGGATTCAAACTCATGTATTACGATTCCAAAGTCTGACTGCCTACGCACTGCACCAAGTGGACTTCCCCATGACTGATTTGTTTCTCTGAAAGTAATTTCAATTTTTAGATGGCAAGAGTGGAACATGGGTAAAAGCTCGGACTATGGAATCATAGTACACGAGTTCAAATCCCAGTCAAAACCATTGCATCTACCTTTAGCTGCCTCGGGCAGATGGGGCTTGTTAACGCAGGAGAGTGGCTCATTTAGGTATGTTACCAAAACACAGGAATAAACATCTGTCGGATAAGCGGTAAGGCCAGTTTGTATGAATCAAGGACCCGACAACCCGATGCAACTTGCATCATGGAAATTGCATGTCTCATCTTTAAGCTGCGAGAAAACCATTTAGGCAAAAGTGAGTGGACATAACCGTTTCACGGCCACAACCACTCTAAACAACATTTATAGCAAAAAGCCCTCTGTCGCTTTCTTCCTTCTTATTGAATAAAAGAAACTAGGGGATAAGATGACAGTACCCCATACTCGAACACGAGTGGGAGCTGAGAAGAGAAGGATTTCAATTTGCAAAAGAGAAACCTTTAGAAAACAATCAGTTGACAGCAAATTTAGATTCCATGTTTTTGAAAGGTAAAAAAAAAGAAAGAAAAAAAAACATTTAAAAAATGTAAACAAGACACTAAAGGCAGCAGCTGACCAAGTAAACAAACCAGTTTGATTGAACATCTAAATAATGCAGCAATCCTATTAAACAGGTCACATTGACATACATATTTACAATAACAAAAAAAAAAAGTTGTTTCAGAAAATCACACCAGAAAGGAGAGATTGTTTACATTGCATGTACAAAGAAATGAAAATATAAGGTTTTTACTTATCCAGAAAATCATAGATATTAAAATTGTATATACACACACAAACACACACATATATATATATATATATATATATATCAATCTGTAGAATAAGATTACCTATATTCCTATTTAGAGTGTTCAATATCAGTGATAGAGCATGTATAGTAGATAAACGTAGACGAGTCAATAGCCTTTTTAAGCTGGGCGGTCAACAGGTATATGTATGAGAGAGTGAGAAAGAAAGAAACTGAGTGGAAAGCCCATTTGGAACAGTGGATAGGCAGTTTGTTTTAGAATCATAATACGCAAGTTTGAATCCAAATTGTTCCCTTTACATTCACATTCTGAATAAAACCCTGGGGAAAAATGACATTCCCTTGGCTATGGGTTAAACAGCATATAGTGTCATTTGAAAAAAAACCAAAAACAACTGTGTGTACAAAAATAATGATTCTCAAAAATGATTGTTCTCAGCATGAAATGACCTGAAAAGGTTGATATGCTACAAAACCAAACAAACATCAGAAACTAGTGAACAGTGAACAGCGTTTGCTGGTTGTCATTGACTCCTAGGACTGTAATCATTGAACCAAATGGCTTCTTAGTCAAGAAAGTAATAGTTACCAAAGGTCACTGACTGTCAACACTAACCAACCATATATACTTTCTCCGAAATTGGGCCCTTGCACTTAACCTATAGATTTAGAAAGACATTGTAGAATATATATTATTAAAGATCATTTAAGATTATGGGTAGCGACGGTGGAGCATTGGTAAAAGATCGGGCTCTGAAATCGTATTATGAAAGTTCAAATCCCAGTCAAAACCAACCGTTACTTTCGCTTAAGCAGCCTTGGGCAGATGGGGCTCGTTAGATTGGGAGACCAGCTCATCTCGGTGAAGGGTAACACTGAATATAAAAAACCCGGGTAAGAGCATGTAAAAATGGCCTTGTGCCAAACTTGGGGATGCTCACCAAGTAAGTATAATATTATTAAAGATTAGACATTCAGGAACACAATGTTACATATTTATTCTCAGATATGTTTCGTCTTCCAGAGAATAAATGTCACATTGTGTTCCTGTAAGTCTTTTCTTTTATTGTCTGAAAATACAAATTCTTCCTACATATAAACATATTAATAAATTCTAGTTCTTCTGAAGCATTAAAGGATTATTGATAACAAATAAATAAGGTTTAAGGCTATATGATGCGTTAAAGGTATTTCGGAGCTATAACTCCATTATCAAAATAGTGGTCTATTTTCATGCCTGTCTCTGTGAGTTGTGGTGTTTTTGAGGGTTATTTGTTATCTTCATTGCTGTTTTAGGTTGATCAATGTTTAACGGTTAATGCTTATTTAAGCTCTTTTAATGCTTCTATTCAAGAACTAACGGATTTTCTGAAAACAGCATCAACGTCAAAACATACATCTCTATTGTTACTATCCATACTATCCAACATTATTATTAAAAAATAATATGAACAAATAAATACAATTGTTTTTTTGAAACTATTTCAAATATAAAACATAATTCATTAAACATATGGACCCGGATTTTATCTATCTCATGTTGCATTGAATGTAACAGTCTGATAAAATAAATAACTATTTTTTGATAGATTTATTTATTTACTATTATCTACTTATTGATATGTTAGTAACTATGTTGGTCACACTTATCACTAATAAGATAGAGAGTTTGGTTGTTTTATGGCATGTCAACCTTTTTAGGTCATTTAATGCCAAAAAACAATCATTTTTGATAAATGTTCTTTTGTCCAAAGTATTTTTTAATAACATGATATGCACTATTTAATCCATAACTGGAGAGAATGTGGATATTCCTCCTTCGCAAGAGTATGAGTTCAAATATAAATGTAGACGGAACAAATAGGATTAAAATGCATGAATGCAAGATTCCAAAGTTAGACTTTGCACTGGGGCAGAACATACCCAGGTTAGTGTCTGGGGGCATGGTTAAACAATTGGGTAGATGCACCTCTACACTTTGATTAGACTGACATCTATACATGCAGCTAGGGACTTCTTGTGATGTTTAAATTCCCATGAGACTAGCCACTAAATTGTGTGTGTTCAGTGATTGAGCCAGTTAAGCCCGTAGGAGGCTAATATTGACACAGTTACAGTTTAAAGTTTAACTGCTTATACATTGTGAGTGGATGATTATCATCAATAGTTGTTTCAATTGAATCTTTTGTGTTATGCTTTGAAAATATTTTCTAAACATTGTTTAGAAACATTTTTTAATTCATTCCACTTATTCTGTTATTATTATTATTTTATATTTAATAGAATTACTAATGATCTTTACAGTATCAGATTTTGTTCTTTATTTCTTTCTTCTAGTTACATTAAACAAACATATACATAGAAACTGATATATAGAGGACACATATAGTAAATCCTCCGGCATATGCATAGAAATAAAATTAAATAATTAAATAAACTGTATTTATTTTTTCATAAGGCTAATAAATAATTTAGTAACTTGTATATAGATCTGTTCCTATCTTATTAGCAATCAATGCAACTCTGCCAAATCAAAGGTGATCTGTTGTAATTGTTAAGTAAGCCCAATAATAACTAGATGATATCACAAAGAACAATAGTCGATCTTCATTGAGATGTTGATTGAAACAGTGAAAGACTCACTAAAGAGTAACTAATATGTTGGTGAATAAGAACTTGTTGTGTAAGCTAGTTACCAATCAGTATTGTAGTTGAGAGTTGGGGGACTTATAGCTAAGTAGACTAACCTCTTTATTTTTTTTTTTTTTTTGACCTATCAAACCTCTATGGGTTATTTAAGGTCCTTCTTTTTTTTCAGATCTTCTGACAAATTTTTGTTAGGAATTTTAATATATCTTCTGTATTATTCTATTCAAATACATATTTTTATATTATTAGCTTGGAAAGAATTTATGTTTCTGATTTTCTAATAAATGTTTAGTTTTTTTTTTGTTTTTTTTTCTTATTTTTATTCTTTTTAGCTCTTTTCCTAACCTTTTTATTAATCAAGCCATGTAAATCAAATTATATTTGTACTTCTAATCAACATATCTTCTATTTTCTTCCAAAAACTCATGGGACAGTGGTTTTTGTTGATGGAACTTAGTTTAATTTAATTTTTTTAGTAGTTAACCTGTTTCACTTTTTATTATTTTTATTTTCACATTGTTTTTTTTTTTTATTACTTCACTGCCTGCTTCACATTAAGAAAAGAACTTTACAAATACGAATGAATTTCTCTAAATTATGATAGCCTTTTCTTGTACCAAAGAAAATCCTCAGTTTGTTGATTTATGTATGACTGCACAAGTCAATGTTTCTTTTCTTTTCTGTTTTGTAGCTTTTGTTCAGGCAAACATAAATGAAGCCATTTAAAAATAAAATTTAAAAAATACAGGCAAGATTTTAAAAAAAAAAAAAAAAGACCTCATAGTCACCTGGGTTTATTTAACTTTACATGTCAAAAAAAATTATTCATACAAAAATGTTTAATTCTTTATTTGTTTGTTTTGCGTTTTACAGCATATCAATCTTTTTAAGTCATTTAATGCCAAGAACAACTATTTTATGTATATACACACTTTTTTTTTTAACAACACAATCTTGAAAATTTAACCTATACCTGCAGGGAATGAGGGAAAGTAAAGACAAGTGAGTAATAATTGTTTGTTTGTGTTAAAAAGCTTTTCAATTTTTTTAGGCCATTTAATGACTAGAACAATTATTGTATACACATGTTTTTTTTTAATAACACAATATTCGCTATTTAAGCCATAGCTGGTGGGAAATGTGGGGATTTATACCTTTCTCAAGGGTATTAGTCCATTAATGAACACAAAACGATTGGGATTCAACACACGTATTACAATTCCGAAGTTCAAATGCCTACCAACTAGGCCAAATGGACTTCCCTAATCAGTTTTCTAAACACCAACAAGCAAATAACAGTAAAATCTATTGAATTACTTTTACAACCAGTTACTTTCAATGGACAAACACAAGTAATAAGTATGTTTAGTTAATTAATGTGTCAAATTTTGTTTGAAATAGATTATAAGCGAAAAAAGCCCTTAAAAAACAATGTAATATTAAAGGTAAAATTATTACATTATTTTTAAAACCAGCGATTTACAAACATACACATTGATATAATAAGGATGAGAATAAAAGTCTAATAATTATTAATTATTAGTAACCATAAAAGTAGGAACACTTTCATTTAGATTTTTTACCTCTAATAAAAAATTCTGATAATCAGAATCTTATTCATATTCGTAAAATATTTTATTAAGTTGAAAACTCCAGTAGTAGTAGTATTTCTAAATATCAACTATAGTTCTTAAGTATAAACTTTATAAACAAGTTCTTAATAGGTCAACTATGTCCAACAACAAAGCACAGGCATTTCTATGCAAATCAGTGAATCTGTTGCTGTAAACATCAACTGAGAAATGACTATTGATAGAATCTTATAAAGAAGTTTATTAATGCAGAAATGATTAATACAGAATGTTTATTTACTTTAACAAAGGTACTATAACAGTGAATATGGTCTTCTTTCTAAACCTGTTCCCATTCTCAGTTCAGAGCCAACTTGCATCCTTAGCTACAGGTCCTCCACTCTCAACAACAATACTAGTTAGTAACTAGATTAAAACCATCTAGACAATATTAGATACTATAGTTAGAAAGAAACGCCTTGAAATGGTGCACATTCTCTCCTTATAGAATAATATATTTGTTTTTTTGAACTTTTACAATTTGGGTTGCCTGAAGACCATCATAGATTTAGTGAAGTATTATGCCGAAAACTACTTTTTTGATAAGTTTGGATTATTTTCATAGTAATTTCCTTCGTCATTACTGGGGAAAAAAGTGCTGTGAAAAAGGATTTGAAGTTAGTATGACCAAACAGAGTCCCAATGAACATTGATTGTTAATAAGGAAATAAATAATCTATGCTTTCATTGCAGGGCTGCTAAAGCATGCAAAAAGAGCTTGGAGGTTAACTAACTGAGCAACCATCTCCCAACATATACTTCATCAATCCTTTGGATCTGGACTTAGCAAAACTACTAACTAGTCACTCAGAACCATTCTATTAGAGGACTATAATAGCGTTGAAATATCAGCACGTCTTTCTTTTTGCCTTAGGCTACTAGGGCTGATATATCAGCCCTATAGAAACCAAAGGGTTAAGTAAAATATCTATAAGCAATAAATAAGCCCTGCAGCCAAAATATCATATTGGCATATGAATAATTTATATGGGCATTTTATGTCAATATTCTTGTGTATACTCTCCCTTCTCCCCAACTCCATACACAAATGGTCAGCTGACACATTCTCACATAATATCGCATATCATGTTCAAGTTGTTCACAAAGAGGAATTTCTCCACTGGAAAACTATAAATAGTAAAATACCACAGCACTCGGCACAGGTCAAATGAGCCACATTGAATTAGGACAACATGAAGATAACAGTCTCTTCAGAGGGAAAAAGAGGATCAAAGGATTAAAAGTCAGAATGGAAAAAAAGGGAGGGAATTAAATTCTACTATTCATTTTTTTTTTTAATTTTGTAAACCAATGTACAGATGCCAAGTGAAAACATCTTTCATCATCATGAAATTTTTCAACCATAGGGTTTTGTTTTGTTTTTCTTAAAGAGACAATTTTGACCATTCATAAAAATCCAGCAAAAAGTCTTCTTATGGTGCCATTAGTTTGGTTTTGTTTTACAGCATATCAACCTTTTTAGATCATTTCATGCCAAGAACATTGATTTTTTTGATAAATGTTTTTTGTCCAAATGTAAGTTTTTTAAATAACATACTGTGCACTATTTAACCTATAGCTAGAGGGAATGTGGGTACTCACACCTTTCTCAATGGTATTAGTCCTATCATGAACACAAATGGAATGACTAGGATTCGAACTAGAGTATTACTATTCCAAATGACTGCCTACCCACTAGGCCAAGCGATCCACTCCTATGGTGCATTTAGATATTTTAAAGTGGTTGGTTTTCCTGTCCTAGTATTTAAGAAATAAAAATAATGTTATGGGGAACTACCCTATAACACTCCAACTTTGATTCTCCTAACCTCTAGGTATACTCAGAGCTTAACATGTTCTGCAGGGAGTGGAAAATCTCGTCATACAAGACCACAGCTCTTGCAGTTGCACCTACAAGCTGAAAGTATGACCAAAAGCTGAAAGTATGACCATTACTTTTTGGTATATCACTATTTCCTTTCATTGATACAATCACATTTACTTATATAACCCATTGTCCAAGTTTGTATTTCAGTGAACCTTTCACAGGACCACAACAAATAACTTTAAAATAATGTTAGATTGAAACTTCATTTAGTTGATAAAATTTTTCATAAATATTTTTATTCTAAAAAGTCCCTATAAATAAAAATCAACAAATCATTTAGCCTGTATTTATGTCCTGTGAACTATAGTCCTTATCTTCATATTTATTAAATTCACATTTCAGCCAATTATTCTTTTGGGCTTCTTTAGGTGATAGATTTTTTTCTGTTCATGTTTAGCATAATGAATATACAGATTCTTAAGCTTCATCTCAAGTGTTCCGAAAAAAATCATATAGGGTGTTCGCTTTTGAGGTTGTTTTCTTTATCTTAAATTTTTTAAAGATGTATGCTCTGGACTTGTCTAAATGATTAAAACCAAACCCAGGAACTTTATATTCTTCAGTCAAAAGACTTAAAACGTACACTCAGTCATTGTAAATAGAAGAAGAACAGCTCATGAGAATAGGTTCAGTTCAAAACTTCCTGAAGACTTCTAAGAGAAGTTAAAATCACCTGAAGAAAGCCGAAGATTACATTGTGTGAAATGTTGTGAAGATTAAAGAAGACAATAGTCAAAAAATTCAAAATGCCTATCATCAAGTCTTATCTCAAAGATTCCATAAAACAAACCATTACCGGAAAAGCATTTTTATTTTTGAACAATATCCAAGTAATTGATATAAGTAATTAAATTAATCACTTTTTAGGGAGAAGATTCAAATAATAATAACTGTATAGTTAAACTGCAGGAATTTTATTTATTAGCAATTTGGTTTCATTTCGAGATAAGACATGAAAATAAATCTAAATCCAAAAGAAATAAAGAAAGGCCAAGTTCATCTATTTTTATTCATTGTTTTTTTTTTTTGGTAAATAGAAATTCATTGTATAAAGCTATCTTGAATCGTTAGAATTACTCAGTTAAAAAGAAACTGTACAATAAAAAAACTCATACAATGAAGATGAAAAACACACAGATTGAATGAAGAAAGACCAGACTGGTTTCGCTCTCCATTCTATTTATGAAATTATACATATGTATTATAAGTTAAATAACTGATTTTAATAAATAACATTAATAAATATTCTATACTTATATTAGCAGCAAGCAGTTTTTAATGTGTGATTCATTTAAATTTAACCATAAGTCTAAATTTTGTTGAGGAGTTGTTCTATTTGTATATAAGATGTTATATCAGGTTCAAAATTGTTTTATCAACATATTTGAACATCGAGCTCTCAGACCAGACATGTTTGGCCATCAGGGGTATTGTTAAAATCAATATAGACAAAAAAAATTATGTTGATTTCCTCTTTTAGTATGTTCGACATTTAAATTAAGATAATGTTGATTATGCGTGTTTCAAGTATTAATAGTCTTGTTGAATACTTTTGGAACAACAAATCATGAATATGTTTGAAAACATGGTTCTAGTTTCTTCAACAAGCTTGGGTTGTGAAAAGAATATTTTCAATAAAAGTATGTTATGACCTTAATAATAAGTTAAGATTTAAAAGAAATGGTATTGCAAAATAATTAAGTCTGTGGCAAAATTATTATCTTTAATAAAATAATATTATCACATAATAAAGCTTTAATTTCAATTCAGAAAATATACATTTTAAGGACTTTTCTTAGTGTCAGGATCAAATTCAAAACAGGTTGAAAATTCTCGTTCTAGACATACAATGTCTAGACAAATGAAAGAAATGGGATTTTCTTCTAAGAGGTGTGCAAAGAAGCCATTTTTATCTAAGAACATCAATGATAGAAAGGAATTTTTTTCTTGTGTTATGACAGAAAGATACATACTGGTTCAGGAATGTTTTCTGGTGAGATGAATCAAGATTTTGTCTCGGTGATGCTCCCCAATGAAGCATTCAAAGAACTGGAGAAAGATTTTCTCTAAGTTCCATGCAGCATAGATTTTACTTTTAAAGTAGATAAAAGGCTAAGATTGCTTTTAAAGATTACTTTAAACCGAGGTTTAAAGTCACCCACAGGTTTTGGCTTCCACTTATTGAACCCAGGCCTGCTACATCATAGTATAAAGATAATTCCTAACCAACCATTGTACAAATTCCAAAATGGCATTGTGCAGCTTAAGACTGGAGAATTATATTTAGATACTCAACCTCACAACTTAGTTTCTTGTTAGAAAAACAAGAAAAAATTGAGTTAAAAATCTAAGAGGAAAATTATTTTTAATAAAACATGTTTGAATATATAATCTGTAGAGTAAGATTGCCTATATATAAAGTTAGGATGCCCGATAGCAGTGATAGAGCATGTAGTAGATAAGTGTAGAGACGGGAGTTAATGCAGGCAAGAAACTGACAGTCACCGAAGGCCATTGTTTCCATGTCTATGCCTATCTACTATACACATACACACATTTAGCAAATATGCACTCCAAGCTTTTTCAGAAGGTCAGCAAATTTAACTCCAATAAAATCAGAAAAAATCATGAGAATAGCAAAGTAGAAAAAAAAAAAACTCCAAATAATTTAAATATAATTGCAATGGAATAAATATTCTTGTTTTAAGAACAAGGATTCATATCTACCTAAACATTGAAATTATTTTGTTTCAAAAATGTGTTGCAAAGTTGAACAAATATTTTTCAAACTATTGTCCATGTTTTTATCATTGTTACCTTCACAATCCTTGGGATGAAGGTTGACAATTTGCCTTCTGTCTGTTGCCCTCATCCTTATCATTCACAATGTTTTAAGCCAATGAAACCTTAGGACGTCTTCAGAGGATCGAACTCAGGAACCTCCTTGATGTAATTGGGAATCAGAGAAGTTTTCAACTTAATCAAATCACAGGGGTGGTCTAATCTCATTCTCTTAATCATGACTGGGTAGAGTGTTTATATTTACTTAGTTGAACACTAACCTAAAGTAAGCCAAACGCAATTTTTATATGCTCATTATATTCCTGGGCTTTTGTAATAAGTGTTGCTTTCACCTAAATGAGTTACTCTACTGAGTTAATGAGTCCCATCTGCCCGAGTAGAGTGTTGAATATTTGGAATTTCAGTGACTAAGGCCTTTGAGTGGTCCTCCTGGTTTGAGGTTCGAATGGGGTCAACAACCCAATTCTGTAAAAAGAGAAGTTATAGAAACCGTAATGACAAGAGCGTTGTTGCAGCCCTATGTCCGTCAGAGGAATTAACAGGCTTAAAATCAAAACACTAGGATTAAAACCTTCAGTTAATAATGATAGGGATGAGCAACAGTCTGAAAAATAGTAGTACAAATTACCAAACCTTGTCACAGGGATTCTGAAAAATCCTGTTTAAAACATTGTAAAAAAAATGTGGTTTTGTTTACATTTTAATTTGTTTAATTTGTTCCTGAACCGCTTGAAGAACAGATTGGTTTATTGAATTTGAATTGAATTCTTTATAAATAGTTTAAGATAAAACAAAAGTAGAAGAATTTGTTGAAAAGAACTTAATAGATAAACAGCATTAAAAATTTGTTTTTTATTGACATTTTTGTACAGGAACAATTTGTATCAAAAGATTTAAGTTTTATAAACAGTCCTCGTAAAGAATTTGTAGTAAAATTAAGATTACTTTAAATTAATACTCAGGAACCATCAGATAGGTATATGTGATATTTTGTAGGACTACTTCCAGTGGTACTAATTTACTTTATTATCATAACCTGTGAATGCTGTTGAACATTTTAGCAAATAAAACAAACTAGCTGGACTTACAAAAAAATCCAGATACCTAGAAGTAGGCATAACTCCTTTGTGTCAATGATATTTAAATTGGTTCATCTAAATAACTTAAAATAAATATCTAAGTGTTCATAATGAGGATTGGAAAGAGTTAAGGGAATTTTTTTTTTATTAATCTTTGAAAAACTGTCTTAACCCTTTGAAACTGGCAGGCAGGAAATCTGTCCTTAACAAAAAAAAAAAAGCCCTATAAACCCAAGACAGGGTCGCCAGATTGGCCTTTTTATAGCCAAATTTGAATTATCTCAGATCTGCCACCCCATCTTTTTTTTTATTAGCAGTTTGGCCTTGAAATATATATATATAAAATTTGGCCTTAAATTTTTCTTTTTTAATTTTATTTACTTACTCCTCAATCTTGAAACTTTAACAGTATTAAAATACTTTCAGCTTTTATATTTTTAAATCATTTTTGTCTTATTTTCTCATTCAGTATAAAAAGCTATAGAAGTTGTAACTTGGCCTCTTTTTATAACTATTTACTTTGTTTTGACTTATTGCTTGTTTTCTGGACTTGCAACTCAGAGAGGTTAAATGAACTTCATGTCTACTGTCATTATCCTGTTAGCCAGTTTTAAGAGTTACTTTTTCAATACTGGCGATAGATTGTGTTCTGATATAAATAAAAAAAAGTGTGTTTTGCTATGAATATAGAAATGCTTACGTAATATCTTTACTTTTGAGGTTAAAAATATAATTTTTAAAAGTTTAACAAGAAAAAAAGCGACTGGAGAAGCTCAGGTTATATGCTGAACTACCAGGGGCAGGGTTCAAAGGTTAAAATTAAAGAAAAAAAGGCAGAGAGTTTAAACTTATTTTGGATGAGAAGGGAGGGGGGAAATCATTTTTAGGAATTTTCAAAGCTAGTGATATTTCACAAAAGTTCAGAACTGAGACATTTAAATGATTTAGATAAATGTAGGTCACATGACCTGAAGGAAAAAAATAGTTTTATCATAGCAATCTGATATTCAATGAAAAAGTTTAACCACCTTACCAGAAACTTGTAATAAATAAAAATCATCTTATTTGGATACCAAAATTTAGTTTACTCACCTACAAAAAAAAACAGAAAAATAAAATTATAAATAAATAAAATACTCCATTCTGACATGACAAGAAAATAAGTAAAATAAAAATATTTTCTGAAATTATGAAAAGTTTTGATTGCCTGAATCTGTAAGATTATTTTTGATCCTCAATTCAAGTTATTTGAACTCCTCTTAACCTCATTGTTATCTTTACTATGTGAACTATTTTTATTATTTGTTTATTTGTTTGTTTTACACCATATCAATCTTTTAAGTTCATTTAATGCAGAGAACTGAGATCATTCTTTTTATAATTTTTTTATAAACATTCTTTTAGTCTACATTTTTTTAAATAACACAATGCACTTTTAGATCCATAGCTGGACCTAAATGTGGGGATTCATAACTTTCCCAAGAGTGTTCGCCCAATTAAGAATGAAAATGAAAAACATGGGATTTGAACTTGTGTTTAATGATTCTAAAGTCATAGTGCTTATTCACTGTCCCTAGTGGACTTTCCAGTCTTTATTATTATTATTGTTAGCATACCTGGGCAGTCAAAAATGAGGGCATAAAAATGTTAGTAAAATAAAAAAAATAGTTACAAATTTATTTTTACTATGTAGCTTTAAAGAATTCATTGAGTTAGAAAAATAACTTAATGTAATCACTTGTTTTTATTTGTATTTTTTTACTCCATCCCCCAATTAATTCAATTGTTCTTGAATTTTATTTTAATTAATATTACAATTTCAATTAAATCCTAATCTTAACTATTGTATTATTTTTTTTATATATAATTAATTCAAAACTGAATTTTATACATTAATTAACAAAACATTAATTAATAAAAACTTTCAAATAATTATTTTACTCAGTAGACCAGCACTAACTTCATTGTTTTGAATAGGTGAAAATAAACTATGATTCAAAATATTTGTCTGGGTTCTTTTAATTTAATGTTTCATAAGTGATCTCTGTGGACCCCTTAAGATTTGAAGAGGTCCAAAACTCAATGGTTCTTAAAGAGGTATCTTCGGACCCCTTAAAGTTTAGTAGGCAGACAGGCAGACAGAGAGAGAGACAGACAGGCAGACAGAGAGAGAGACAGACAGGCAGACAGAGAGAGAGACAGACAGGCAGACAGAGACAAACAAACAGACAGACAGAGAGAGGCAAACAAACAGACAGAGAGAGGCAAACAAACAGACAGAGAGAGGCAAACAAACAGACAGAGAGAGGCAAACAGACAGACAGAGAGAGACAAACAGACAGACAGAGAGAGACAAACAGACAGACAGAGAGAGACAAACAGACAG
>JAUZSX010041147.1:0-37535 GCA_034780655.1 Idiosepius hallami
AAAAAGCCCGAGTAAGAGCACGTAAAAATGGCCTTGTGCCAAACTTTGGTTGGTGCTCATCAAGTAAATATAATATCACAGTCTATTACGGTTTTCCAAAGTAATGCCACCTACTTTTTAAGTTATATTTTTACAGTTGAAGATCTATGAATATGGTTCACTTTAAGACAAGCAAACATCTGTGCTCTAGAATTTATTTAGTCACCACCATCCTTAATGCACTTTTGCCAGTGATGAATGAAGAATTCCAGAGCAAGTTTAATTACTTCTATTTCTGTTGCCACTCTGAAGTCAATGATCTAATCTTATAACTGTGCTGACATCAACTGCATCGGTTTCATTAACATTCAACAGGTGCTGGTGAATGTTGATTGATTCAATTTATTCTGCCTGGAGCAATTCAATGATAAAGCATGTCCACAACAGGGTTTGATTTCTTAGAGTCTTACACTGTCAAAATCTGCAACAGGGAAATTAAACTTTCACGTGATAAATGCATAAGTTCAGTTTTCATAACAATGCAACTTGCAATCCCTTTTTATCCATTTGGGTGTAATAATCAATAGGAGGCATTACTTTCAAAACAGACCTTGTATATTCATATCACTACGTACATTATCTCAAGGGTTGTGTTAATAATTACATGAAAACAGCTGTATAAAAATCAAAATCTAAGTTTAATAGAAAGTATTATCTATGCCAAAATAATTCCAAGAAAATTTTTTACATTCACAACTTTATATTTTTGTTCATACTTTCTTTTTTCTTTATTGAAAGAAACACAAAAACAATTTTTATGAGTATTTTTTTTTTTCATTTCTGTCTCTCTTCTGTCAATCGGTTTATTCTCTTCTTCATAATTCTATTATTGCTCCACCTCAGATATTTTCATCCCTCCTTAGGGAGCGGTATCATCCACTTTGGAAAAACACTGGTTTAACCTGTTTATTTATAAAAAGGAAAAAAATGTTTATATTCTAAACAAATGTTGCTCATGTTTCTCTGAATGAACATAGAAGATGTTTTTTTTTCAAACCGTGGGAAAAAGTTTGTTATAAATTTTAAATCATTTTGCATCAGAAAAAGGAAAACTTAAGCTTTATATGATTGCTCAATTCATTTTTTTCTGTATCTTTTATTGTTAAATTTCAAACCAAAAGCTAGCTTTATTGGTTGGATATTAGTAATTTTTATCAGGACGCCTTGGAGGTTTACTATATATATTCAAAACATTAAGATATTTTGGCAGAGTTTGAATTCTGTGTTTTTCAATTTATTGATTAGGTTTTAACTTGATCTGGTAAAAACTAAATTGGCTGAGCTCCTGTGGTAAGACTTTGAAGTCAATTCTAATTCATCTATGATTTACAGGATTACACTTTTACGAGAAATGTACAAGGGTCATTCCTAAAGTGATACCTTCTGTAGTAAACCATTTACGACTTGTGCCTTACTACAGGAAGCAGCCTTGATTTAGACTCCACTCACACTTGCCACAATATTAAAACCTCGTAAAAAAATCAGTCTGACTTTGTTCTATCTACCTCCCCCTTCAGTAAATATAAGACTAGCAACAAGACTTACTACATAAGATAGCAAAGGACTGATTCCATCTACGAAGTACACATACACCTCTCTATTCCTGTTCCCTACGCTGGGAACACACTCTTTCCTATCGGTCTGTTTTTGATACAGTTCTATTTTTATTCCAACTAAATTGAATAGAAGGGATTGCAAATTGCATTATTATGATACCTGAACTTACTTATAGATAGTGTGAGGCTTTAAGAAAGCAACCCATCATGGTCATGCATCAGAAAAGAATTCCTATATGCAGAAAAAATTGAACTTATCATCATTCACCAGTGCTTGTTGAACATTTACAAATCCAATTCAGTTGATGTCAGCACAGTTAGGAAACATTTTAATCGATTTAAGAATGGTAATAGAGATGTAAGTGACAGCGATCACTCTAGATGTGAAAATGGCTTCCTTCGTTCATTGTTGGCAAAAGTGTATTAAGAATTGTCATAGAGGTGACTATGTAGAAAAACAATAACTGAAGCATAAAATGTTGCTCATTTAATTATACCACTTCAATTTTTTGAGTTAAAAATTAAAAATTGGAGGCATTAGTTTTGGAACAACCCTTGTATATATAAAAGCACTTTTGGTTGAGCCTACAAATACAAGCATCAAACAGTCTTATTAATAAAACCTTAAATTGGTCTTATTTTCATTTCTTTTTATGGAAGGAATAAAAATGGTAACTGTATTAACATCGTATGTAATTATTTGATTTAATATCAATATAAAATTATACAAATATTATTATGCAAATATTCAAAAAGAGTTACTGTTTGTTATTTCTTGTATTTATCTATGAAAAGTAACAATTTGCTTAAATTCAAGCCCTTTAAATATTGATAATCTAATGTATACAGTCTTCTCTTTGATAGTCTAAAATCGTTTAGATAAACAAGTTTATTTTCATTATCTTTTATCACCACATCTATAACTTTCTCTAAAATTGGAACAACCTCAATTCTCAATGTGAAAATAAAATATATAGTTTTTTTCTATGCAAATAAATATGTACAATTTTCTCATTTATCTTCATATTTCTGAATTTTCCAATATATTTATACAATGTACAGTCTTCTTTCCAATTTTTGCAGCCCTGAATTATCAAATACATTTTTAAAAGGTTATTTGATGCCATGTGCTCTACGTATAGGAATTATAGTTATAGGAATGCCTTACAGGTTAGAATTTTAAATTATAAATTTCAAATTTGTGCATGACACTAAAAGAAAAATAATTTGATTGAAGCATTTTGATTAACACCTGATTTTTGGAATTAATGGAAGTCGTGTTCTCAGTCATATGATATTGATAATTATTGTTTTTTCTTTTAATCAACATACAATGAATTTAGAGTTTGCTTAGAACACAGAGACATCTCAAAGATATTTTAGTTTATTCAGAATTAGATTAGCATGTAGACTGTAAAAGTTGCTGCCAACTCAAATGGTTATTATCAGACTTCTATCTATATTTCAAGAGCCAGAATTATTGTTAGGATTATGTTTGTCCATAAAAAATAATGGATTTTAAAAATGATTTCGTAAATTTTAATTCTAAATATTGAATTTTTATTTTTCACATTTAATTTATTTCAAACTAAATTTTATACATTAATCTAAAAATAAACTTATTTAATCCAGTGTGTATACTCATTAAATGAAAGCAGGTTTTGAAAACAATTAAATTTACCTTAAAATATTGCATTTTTTTATCCTATTATTCATTTCAAACTAAATTTTATTCATTAATTAAAGAAATGAACTATTTCAAGTTCGTTTTTCTACTCATTTTTTCAAAAATCTAGTTTGTATACTCAGGTTTTAATAATTAAGGACAAAAAAATAAAAGAAAATCCTATATATTACCAATGGCTCAGTTGGTAGAGCATCAGAATTTCAGGATAAATGTAATGATGACAATATTATAGTCTGAGCTTTGAATCTTGCTGTTGGCTATACATTTTAAGCTCTAACTTCAGCTGATAAAACGATACATATATATAAATAAAAACATGATGGTCTTTATTTCATAGTATTGATAATAATCCAGTTAATAATTTTTTTGTTCAGCAAGATATTTCATATCCAGAAACCATTGATCAAAGGAATTAAGTCTGTTATGATGGGTATATTCACTGAATAGACATTGATAAGCAAGTAAGCTTAATCTTTCTTTGATAGTAGATTATTCATTTTACATATATCTTCTTCTTTCCATATTTCACAACTACCCACTAAATCTGAACAGTTGTATGCCTTTAGTTACTCTTATGATGCTTCTATTCACTGTTTTGGACCTATACTCTTCCTCGGTGCCATGATTGCGGCCTCTTGTTGCAGAATGCTCTTCTACCAATAAAATGCAATTTTGATGCCTTTAACATACTGAAAGCTTACAAACTACTTGGTCAATTTTTTTCTAGAGGCTTGAAATTGGACATATGAGGGGTTCAGGCTTGTGGAACAAATTGGATTTGGTTTTGAGCCTTACAAATAACTAATAAGGGGTCAAACTTGAAAAATTGAATAACTGTTAGCTTGTGGCATCTGTTGTGTGAGCGTTAAATTGGTCAATATAAGAGTGTCATTATAACCACAGTTTGTGAAATAATTTCTGTCTTTCAAAAATTACAGCAGATTTTTTTTTTTTTTTTTTTTAGAAAGAAAGAAAAACTTTAGAATTACAAAAACACATATCAAAATGAACACAAAAGGAGCATCAAAGCAACGCAAAAGTTAGGACAGGAAATATTGCCCGTAACCAATATTTTAGCCAACTTCCTTGTACAAATCTAAAAACCAAATGCTGATTTCCATTCTACAGTTAAACAGGAAATAGCGTTATGAAGAATCTTGAAAAAATAACATCAAGAATGTTTTCTTGCTGACTCAAATATAAAGTGGAATCCAAACCATTTTGTAGCAATTTCATGTGTTCCAACAAATGAGAAATCTAGAATTTATGAAAACTCATATTACCAACAGATTAGAAACTAAATGTCAGAGGAAAACTTAAGCTTTTTATTTCTTTTCCTTGATATAAAACTTGAGTTTAATCACTGGGAGTGGCTGTGCTTAGATTATATTAGTCTTTTGCACTTAAGTCCTCATCTTTTATATGTCATAAAATTTTGAGCGGCATGTAAAAAAAGTATAGAAATATACATAAATGCTTGTATTTTTATGAGATAATCTGGTAGATAGAATTAGATATAGATATTTAGATACAATACTAGAAAACTTATGTTAAGCTGTTCAGGTGTCAAATATGTTGAATATAAATAACTTTTGTGCATGTCTGTTAAAAATGACAGGTTTAAGTATCTCAAAATTTGATAAAATAGACTGAAAAGTAAATTGCATAAAAAATGTAACATATTGGTTTGACGTAACTATGATTATGACAAATCTTTTTTTTTGTATAAGTATATTATAGTCCTCATAGCTCAGTTGGTACAGCATCAAACTTTAAAGATAAATATGATGAATGTTATCTGAGATTCTGGGGCTCAATTCTCCATGTGGACCACACATTTTTACCTTTAATCTTCAGAGCATTGCAAAATATATGCCAATAGGAAAATAAATAAATAAAAAATACATATCAGTCATTATTATAAGAGAGATATCTGTTTTTATGTCTATAATTGTAAGATCGTGTGTTGTAATTTGGGTAATTTATATTATAAAAACAATAATATATGTTATCTTAATAATAACGATGAGGAGAACAGAAGCATTGTGAATAGGCAAAACAAATTAGGATAACAGTTAAGTGTTGAATAAATTTGCCACAGAACAGCCAAATTATAAACATGTATTGAAATCATGAAACCTATTCAAGATAATACCAATAAGAGAAGGTTTAGAGAGTAGATTCCATGCCAAATTTGCATACTTTTTTATAAGGAGCATATTTTAAATATTGCCTTATTAATTTTGAATGGTATTGTTTTCTTTTCACACAAATAAAAAATCTGATTGATCACTTCATAAAGATATCACTATATAAAAATGTTTCTGACAACATTCCTTATTAATGAGTTTTGTTTAAATTTATTGAATTATTTATAAAAGTTGCAGTAAAGTAGCACTTTTGCTGTTTTGCCTTTGCAATTCAATATTTTTGTTTTCTAGATTCAAACTTAACCAATGTTGTTATATTCACTTTTAGACTAATACAACAAGTAAATTTAGTTATTGGTTAAATGGTAGGTATCTGGAACTCAACCTTGTTTCTCTTCAGTCAGGTCTGTGGCCATTAAAAGCAGGCATGTTGAACAAGTATGTAGAAGCAATTTGAAACCTATGTTTGAGCTGTGACCTGATGGTTCTTAGTGTTTACTATTTAGCAAATAAAACCTAACCCTTAGGCTGCATACCAATTTTATACTTCAACAGATAAATGCTTACCTTATCTGATTATTATTAGTAAAAGAAGTATAGACACTTATTTTCATCTAAAGTTACTTAGTTGTAAAAGGAGAATTCTTTACAGTAAATGAAACTATGGCTTACTAAAATGAGGGATATGACCAAGCCAAGTGAAGAAAATTACAAAAGCTTATCTCTTAATGACCAGGATTTCATATCCTAATGCTAGAGATAGATAATTGTATATCTTATCCATAACCAAACTTAATTAGTTATTTTTCCCTGGAGGCGTCTTTTGCTAATGCACTTCAGCTTTCGTCTTTAGTTTTTGTTAATCATTCTGACATTTTTAACTGACTGGTCTTCTTCTTCAAACACACTGGGGCCTTTCATTAAAATTATCATTAACTGCTGTTATCTTTGTTTTATGTAGGCTTCTTGACAATATTCTATGGTTGTTGAGATCAAAGCTGAAAAGCAAGAGATTACCAAAGCCATCTGACATGGCTTCAGTAATATCAAAATCAGCTTCTACTTTCAGGACCGAAATGTTCATGGGAAGGGCAGAGAGAATTGGGTTGTTTCAAGCTACCAGCTTTATTGAGTTTTTGTACAGCAAATTTTATCGGCTGGCTTCTACTGATATCATTTGTAGGATTTAATTTGTTTTTGGTTTTATTAGGAGGAACATTAGCCAGTCCTGATAAATGTATGATTAACTAAAGGGACACTTTCTTAAAGTACATATTCCTTAACACTGATAACAATAGAATGCTCTGAGAAAGTATTATAAATTATGGGAAAGCATCTAAAGTTTAAAAACAAAAACAAACCATGAATTTAGTCAATTGTAATATTATTAAAGGCAAAACGCACGAGAGTTAAGACTTTTTTTCTTTAGCCATCATCAGATTTTAGTTGTGTGTCACAGAAACTAATGTCATCACTTAGGAGACTATATATTTTATTAAAGAATATTATTGTTACTTGACTATTTTGTAATTTTACCATTTCTTTCAATTTTTTACTTATTAGTAGTGTTTTTATTAAAGAATATTCTTATTGTTACTTGACTCTTTTGTGATTTTACCATTTCTTTTAATTCAGTAGTTATTAGGACTGTGACAAGATGCTTTTATTAAAAATATTCTTGTCACGGCCCTAATAATAACTAGAGCTGTGACAAGCATATTCTTTAATAAAAGCATATTTATATATTAAAAAAAAATATTCTCATCACAGCACTAATTACTAGGGCTGTGATGAGCATATTCTTTAATAAAAGCAAATTTATATATTAAAAAATATTCTTGTCACAGCCGTAATAACTAGGTCTGTGATGAGCATATTCTTTAATAAAAGCATATTGTCACAGCACTAGTCATCACATTTGTTGAGTGTCTTGGTGCTTTATGTTGTACAAGGCTAACTTTCGCACAAAACTGGTGATAATCAAATGAATTCAGAAGAGTTAATATGTGCAGTTGAAGGTTTGGTGTAGTAGTAATCAAGATAATAAAATGCTATTAGACTTAGTGTATGGGGTATTAAAGCTTTCTTTATTTTGTTTGTTTTTACTAAAGTAAGAACAACATGGAAGCACAAGAGAAAAACACCCTTAAAAGCCATTAAATGATCAGAAGAAATATACAGAGATGACTGGGAAGAGCAAGTTACATAAGCCAAAGAAATTTGAAGTGAAGATTCCCCAGAGTCAAAAAAGTGGAGAAGAATGGCTCTCTATATATCTATTAAAGTGAAAATGTGTGTGAGGTCAGGTAGTCTCTACACTGCAGTTATTACTTTTCAATAAAATCTTCTATAATTCAATGATTATTTGTAAATCTAAATAAATCAACAATAATTCAAAAGTAAAATCAAATTTCAATAAATTTCTATTGAATTTCTATATTAATTTTTAAAGTGTGTTTGTTTTTGCTTTTTACAGTATTTGTCAGACATAAAACGTGAAAAAACTTTTCTTAAAATCTGAGCAATAGTTGTAATAGTTGCCTATTAGTTATTCTCAGTATATTTTTATAGCAATATGATATATAGCTGTATGCTTAATATTAGAATGCAGCTAAAAAGTTTAACAGTTTAGCTATTATTGTTTCAAGATAGCGAGAAACTTTATTGAGATTTACAACTATTTTTGTTTTTCATATTAAGGTCTTAAAATAACACAATAAATCAGCACAATGGCTTTAACCCAAAATGATTGAATTTTTCAGACTATTTTCTGTCATTAGTAAAAATCATGAAGTTAATTTATTCAGTTTTTTTTTTAACTAATTTCCTTTTCAAGTACACAGATCTGAAATTTATATACATAAGCACATGCATTAAGTGCAAGGGACCTTCCAAAACTAATGCCTGTTATTTTATTTTGCCCGAATGTATTGCAGGGGATTGTAAATGGCATTATCTAAATAACTGAATTTATTCATTTATGACCTGAAAGTTTCATCTCTCAGTTGTTGTAATTTTTCTTTTCTCCTAGAAAAAGAATAATTTTTAATTTCAAATTAATTATGAACTAATTTATGAACTCATTTTTGTGGATGTGAAAAGTGGTCTCCACTTTTGACATCCACAAAAATGAGTTCACTTCGCAGCTCTTCTAATTTGTCTGCCTGTCTGGGTAATGGTCTCTTGTTGCCAATTTAAAATCTAGAGACTTGAAGTTGGATATATAGAATATTCAGACCTATCCTGAACAACAAAATGAAACAAATTCAATTTGGTTTTGAGCCAGAAAAGTAGCTGCTAAAAGATCAAATTTGAAAAATTGACCACTAGGGGCCTGTCTATTGTATGGGTGTTTCATGGGTCATTGGGGTGCCAATATAACTACAGTCTATTAAAATAATATTATAGAAGTTTTTTTAGAAAGAAAAAAATCCTGGAATTATAAGATACACAGACCAAAATGAGTGCAAATGTAGCATCAAAGCAACCCCCAAACAAGACCAAGCAATATTAGTAGTCTTTAAGTAAAACTGACTATTACTAGTGCATGGTGACTTTATAAATACACCTTATAAGTAAAAAGGTTGGAAAACTAAAGTAAGACAGCTCAGCAAAAATAAGCCAAATCTGAAGTAGATAAAAAAAAATGGTGTTTTTTTTATAACACATAAATCAGAAAATAAAGGAAAGATAGAAATTTCAAAGGCCATATGACTAACATAATAATAAGAGTATGGAAATCTTTTGTTTCTGGAAAAAATAATCCCCAAAAACCTTTCAGAAATACAAAGGTTAAGAATAGCAAACATCTGGTTGAAACATTGCTTGAAAGTTTTCCTTTTATGGAATGCAATATGAGCCTGAAGATTCATCTCTCTAATGGCAAACCTAATGAGTTTCCTGAAAACCTTGGTGACATGAATGACAAGCTTAGTGAATACTTTGATCAATATCTTAAGACTATAAAATAAAAAGAGACTCTCAAAGTCATAAGAATATACTTGGACATTCTTTGTAAAACTATATTAAGTGTGTATAAACAATAGAAATCCACAAATATTTTAAACGTTGGCTTATTCCGATTTCATTCAGCCGCGGCAAAATTTTATTATAGTAATAGTGACTAAGCGTAATGATACACAGATTAACATAATATAAATAGGCATTAGCTTTTTATTATTGGACTTTTGTCCTCATCTTAGTAGTCTTTTTTTATGTTTCTACACTACGTTTCGGCCTAGTGTACCTCAGGCCATCTTCAGGTGTTTTTTAACTGTAAAAAAAAAATGAAACTATAATGATGTGAATACTTTTGAAATTAGATTGAGTATAAAAAAAGCAAGGAAATTTGGATTTTTCTATATAAAGATATGGTTTCTACTATCTTTAATAAGCTGTGTGTGACTAGACAACAAGAAAAAATTGATATTAAAATTATTAGAAAAAAAAAGTGCCTTTTGTTTTGTATAACTTTGTTTGTGTGTGTTTTACATATCAACTTTTTTAAGTCATTTAATGCCAAGGATAACCATACTTTTTATAATCGTTCTTTTTTGTCCACACATAGTTTTTTTTAATAACACACAAAATATGAGAAGATTTGTTATACTAGTAGTATACTTGTGCACTCAAACATGACAAAAATGTTGAGAAAGGCATATAGGGTGAACTAATAACGCCCTATCAATGGCTACAGACTTGTCTTAGTCAGCTGTTTGCACGCAGGAATGCTCCAGAGAGGTAGCGCAACATCTTTCATAGACAAAAGCTCATCAACCCTTTCATCTTTCTTAACCACCACTAAATATGTTCTAGAACATTTATTTTAGAAGATTAAAAAAAATAGAGTGAAAAAAAGACAAACAAGAAACTGAACTACAAAGTTAAAGCCTTCAGAAAAAGAAAACAAATATTTAAAAAAATGTATTTGACAATGACATAAAATATAACCTGATAGTGTTAATGCTTTTTTTTTCAAAAGGATTCTATGAAAAAAAGAAAATATCTATTATACAAAATAAATTGTTTTTTTTTTTTTTTTCAAATGGGATATTTTGATTTACTGCTCAACTTGTTTTTGGATTTTTATGATATCCATTTTTTTCTGATTTTTAAGCATTATTCATCATTTTATAAATAGGTACAAACTCACAAAGAAAAAATTATAGGCTTAAATAGAAAAATAATCTTCTATATCAGCAGAATATCTGCCCTATTGACAGTATGAGGTCATTTTTTTTCAAACCGTTTTTCTAGGTAACACAGATTGTGTCAGTAAAATAAAATCTACATTTTTTTAGCACTGGAAAATATAATTATGCAAGAGTTAAAATAGAACTCAGGAATGTCCAAAATTCTATTAAGATCAAATTATTTTTAATTTGTAAATTTTTAAATTAGATTTGTTTTAACATTTTTCCCTGCATTTTTTCACTTGGATATCAGAACAATGCCTTCAAAAAGTAACTAAGCACCTAAAGGTTTCAAATAAGAACTAAATGCTTTGTTTTAAATTTCAATAATAAAATGTTTCAATTTTTTTATCTATTTTGAAGAAGAGTGTCTGTCTTTTAATTTGATGAAACAAAAAAATCTGTCACAACAAATTTTTGTTTGAGGAAACAGTGGTCTAGCTACCCCATAGCCAGGGAAAGTCAAGACTTAAGAACCCAACCTTAATTTTGTTTCTTTTTGAAGGTAGTTTTTTTTATGCCCTATTCCCCACTTCATCCAAATTGTAAATACAAAATATTATTTCTCATTTAGGGAGATATTTTAGGTAGTCCCGTCAAGCAAATGTGGTATTTAGATGATTGTGTGTGTGATTGAGTGATTGATGGATAAGTGATTATTATAAGAGGTGAATGGGTCAAGAATGTATCTAATTTGGGTTAAGACAACAACAAGCCTAGCAAAGACCAACTTTACAAACCTCACCCCCTAATTTATAGCCTTGTACCTAATTTATTGTATTTTTTACAATGAATTAATTTTCATAACTTTTTGTATTTAAAAAAAAACTGCTGTAAGGCTGTTGAATTTTAAATAAAACAGACAATGAAAGGTGGACAGTGTATTTTTGAAAGCAGTGTAATAAAGCTATGAATAAATTATAATTTGAAAAGAATAAGCCTTTTTCTACATCTTTTCCAAAACAAAACTCTCTTTGATAAATTTCTGAAATCAATTTTCTAAATAATGATGAGAAAAATTTTTTGAAAAAAAGAAAATTTCTTTATTTCATATTAAATTCCTACCAGAAGTATTGATCATTACATTCCAATTTTACATTCTACACATTTTTAATAGATTCAAGGCTTCGAATTGAAGTAAATCAAAAAATTAATTTCAATCTATTTTAATATTGTAAAACCTATGTTTATAATTGATTAAAAAAAATATGTGCATTTAAGAAAAATGCTTTTAATTTATTAAAATAGAATATTTTTTGTTGCGGATTTACTTTTAAAAATGTCAGCTCTTGAATAATTTCATAGTATATTCTGTGCTAACATGCCCATGCCACCAAAAATGATATAAAAATATTCGTAAAATAATAAAAAACATAGTAAATTTGTAGTAAAGAATGAAAAAGGGTAATAAATATAAATATTAATGTTTGTATGCCTAAAAATAAAAATTATAAATAAATAAATCTGTTTCAGTATATAAACTAAATAAAAAATAAACAAACAAAACATATATATTAGTCATTAGTATAAGATGATTAAATTATAAAAAAGTTTCAAACTTATCAACTCATGAATTTCACTTCCAATATCTTTAAATAAATTAAATATGACATAAATCACAAAATTTTTATCTTTTTTTAGTTTAGCCTTTGTAGCTCACTCATTACAGAACCAGTCTTCTAAGATAAGATTAATGAGGGTAATCTTAGGGTCTGGGGTTCAATTCATAGAACTCATGTGAAATGATTCCGAAGTCCATTTTTTATCACTCCTTAAACTCCACTGCCTCAAGATGTTATGATGTTGATTTCAATTTCATAAATACTCTATAAGTCAATTCCTAGGACCACTTTGTCTATATAATTGAAATAGGATATACAAGGTATTTGGACCTGTATCTCAAATTTGATTTGGTTTTGAGCCGGAAAAATAGCTGCTAAGTGGTCATATTTTATGAATTGGATCATTGTGAGCCTGTGGCATCTTCTGTGTAGGGGCTACATTGATCATTTGAACATAAATAATACTATAGTTTACTAAGATAACTTTTGGCTTTTAAAAAATTAACGCAGTTTTCTTTTTTAAAAAAATCTTAAAATTACAAAAAACAAAGATTTAAATAAGCACAAATGGTGCATTAAAGCAAAGCCAGGCAATACTTCCAGTTAGTAATAAATTTAGTTTGTTCAAGTGAGTTGTTTTAGTACTATCAAATTTTACACGCATACAAATCAAAATGAAAAGCTTTAAAAAAAATCGGCAATAGTTGCTCAACAAAATTAAATGAACCATTTTCATTCCATAAACATCGTGTCTGTATAGAAAAATGTTTCTGATGTTTATTGCGTTTGTAGATGGTTGATTAACTTTTAGTTCACAGATATTTTGCCAGGTATGATATAAAACAGGTGTCACATGTCAAACTGATGACCTGAAAGAATCAGGATGAATCAGGAATGTTCAAAGATTTTAAATCAAATAATAAAAATCAATATTAGTAGCAAGAAATTTAGAAGCAATTAAAAAATTTTTAAATCAAAATGAAAAAAAAATAATCTGACATAATCTTTAATCTCAAACGTTGAAGATTAAACTGTTGTTAATTTTTTTTTTGTATTTAATTAAGGTTTCACTTGGTTGACATGATGTACCATTACCCATTCATCTTTGGTTCTGGACAATTGTAACAGAGATTAGAATTCGGGAGGGCTAATTATGTTTTCCTAGAAATGGTTTCCTGGCTCTTTCAAATTTTTTGAAAGTCTCGACGTTCCTTAACCTACCAGTCTTGGGGTTGGTGCTTGGCTCATTACTTATTGAACAAACCACATACAAGAGATTTACACATATTATTAATAAAACCAAGTTATAGTATCAATCCTCTTTGGTTCTGTCATTTTTATGCTATGCATAATGATTTAGTATTAACTATTTTTCATTAAAGTAATTCTCATCCATATATCCTATATGTAATTTATCACTCACATGACATCTTTTATTTATCTCTTTATTGTTTTATGTAATACTTATATGATTTTCATTAGGTCTTGGAAGGATCATATCATAAAAGCTTGATTAGATAACAGTGATAATTTTTCTCACCAGATATTAATAATTGAACTATTAAAATAATATACATATCTAATTTAAATTTATGATTGAAATTCTCATACCAAAACCATCATATAAAGGCAATTTCAATTAAACCACTAGAATTTAGTGTATCTGATATGTTGACATCGTTTTTAATCATAGAAAATCAATGTAATAATACTACAAAGATTAAGCTTACCTAACAAAAAAAAATTGATCATATATTTGTGTCACTTAATTCTGTGATAATAAATCTCAGACAGCTTGATTAAAACCTATATTTATTTTTTTTTAGATTTGGAGATATTTTTTATATAGCTGAAATATTTTTACATATCTAGAATATTTTTTCAGTATCTTTTTTTCAGATATCTGAAAGATATTTTAGAGGAACTTTATACATACACAGACACACTTATCATAAAGGGTGATTGACAAGTTCTAAAATCAATCTTGTATGTTTACTGCTTGTAGACTAGAGACTTACCAAATTCAGATTTTTTATAAATTAGTCTCATCAACAAGTGGAGGTTGTCCTTAAAGTTTGTAAAAACATTAATATTTTACTTGACAACAAAAACAAAAAAAATTATTTCTCAAAATAAATCATTTTCCAAGACTTCTCTGCCATCGATCAGTAAGCTTCCAGATCGAGTGAAAATACCATTAAGCCAGCTTAGAATTAATGAATTCTTGACATGCTTCCTCAAACTTTTGGGACAACCTAATAAATTCCACATTTTGTCAAAATTTTGTAAAATATAAATTATGTTTATTAATGACACTGATGATAGTGGTCAACACTTGCTATATTCACGCTTAGGTTTCATCACTTTGTTGACATGTTCTCCCAGTTGGTAATTGTGCTTCACATCACGTAAAAGACAAGACACAATTTGGTGATGGAAGAGTTGTTAGGTCCCCCTCATCCACTAGCCCCGCTTCCCTGGACTGATTGCCGACAAGTGTTGGTGGGGGGGGGGATGCAGTTGTTGCATTCACTTTCTTCTTCTCTAATGCTCTCCTGCTTCATTTGATTTCTTTTTTCCTCCATCAACAATTTATTTTACCCAATGAAAGAAAGAAGCAAAGCCAAGGGAAATTAACAGTTTGCTACTGACACTAAATCATGAAGACAAAATTGGTGAAAATCAATATTTATAACCAAACTTTTAATGGTGCTTTTACAGCATATTAATTTATCAGTTACAATGTACTAGCATGAGTGCCCAGACTTACTCGGGGAGGGGATGCGTTTGACCCTTTGGCAGGTATTTTTTCCAACAGAAAACCAAATTGAATTTCTTCCAACAGTCCAGATACCACACATATCAATTTTTAAGTCTATAGAATAAAAATTGGCAAAGTAGTTTCAAAGTCAGTAGTCAAGAAACTTTTAAACATTTCTTTCCATGTTAAGCTGTATGAGTGTTTAAAATTTTGTTTGAATTGGACTATTTCTTCTAGAAGCTAAATTTTTCATATATCACTTTTTGATCCTTATTGTGGGGTATTATAAAATAACACCTATAAAAGAACACTCCAAGATACATAAAATACAACTGTATGAATTTTTAAGAAAATTGGTTCAACCATTTCAAAGTCCATAGAGAAGTAACACAGACACATAGACAAAGTTCATAATAGATTTAAATTAACATAAATTAACTTTTTAATCAAATTATAACTGGTATTTCTTTTTAGAATAGCAACTGATAGTTTAAGTTTATTTCAAATAGATTTGACCTGTGTATTTCTGGAGAGTGCCTGTGAAAATAGTGTTAAGAAAGTCCTGCAATCTATTCTGTATTTACTCATTTTTCTAAATAGAAAGAAAAAGTAGAAATCTGCTAAACTCATATATGTAAAATTGTGCAAATCATGTTTGAAAGTGGTCAAACAAACAGAATGTCAAAATATAGCCGAAACCACTGTTTATTTCTTTAACTCTTTAGCCCTCGATCATCCCTCTACCTACAACTTGTAAAAGTTGCCAAATGGTTACAGGCCTAAAAGCTTAATATCAACATGGACACAGGAGCTGCTTTATCAATCATACTCCAAAATTGTTTATGTAAACCAATACGTCCATCATGTCGGCTAAGAGCAATAAAACAGAATCCTCATATTGTCATGTAAAAGTTGATGTATGTAAGTGCTATGGCGATGTACAAACCATTCCATGTGTATACTATATACAAACCATTCTATTTATATACAATTCTATGTAGCTTTATTCTTTTCTTATTTAGCTATGATCTAACAATTTAGTTTTATGTTACGTAAGGCAGAATTATAAGTTAATTCATAAATCTATAAATATTTAATAGTTATTATGTTAATTGTTAAGTTTTTTTGTAAAACTTCATATTACACTTGAAAGTCATTAAATTCTGGGAAGAGCAGCTACAGTAGGTAAATGGTTAATTACTAATCATTTATGATTTCAAAGTCTGACTGCCTACCCACTAGGTCAGGTAGACCTCCCTACCACATATGGTCAATTCAAGAAAACTAACTTGTTAAAGTGTAAGAACATTGATTTCAAAAACCTTATCAAATAGGGCAAGTCAACTCAAGAAGAGTAACTCATCTAGGTGAAGATCAACACTGATTCAAAAGATAAATCTTCCTTGGTTGGTGAAGCTCATTAACTTTGTTTGGCATTTTGCCCAATAAAAGGTAAACTAATTACAAACCCCGGTTGTGAAAGTTATTTTGTAGTGCAAAAAGCTAACAACTTAAAAAAAAAAACAAGTTTGTTACATAAATTACAGCAACATCTTAAGGCATTGTTATGGGCTGGCCTTATGCTTCACAAGAGACATTATAATTACTCTCTAGGAATAACCATATTGACCCTCTATCTGAATTCCAGAGAATTAGGCCAAAAATCATACTATTCTACCTATCTACACAATAACTTGTTTCTTTATTTTTTCTCCCATACATCCATTCAAGAACTACTATCCAAAATCTCTCTATATCTCTCTCTCTTTCTATCTATCTATTTATCTATCTATCTATCTCTATTTCTGTGAAGAAATCCTTGACCTGCTAGCAAAAAGGCTAGTTAGTATTGCCTGAGATCCCAGTCCAACAACATGTGTGCTTTCAGTGTACAGTTTACTCACTTCAAGGCATTCACTCCAATATGTAGATAAAAAAAAATTATTTCCTTTAAAAATCCAAAATAGAGGCAATATGACAACTCCATGGAAGTTTGATTGAAGACCAAAATATAAAATACATTTATTTGAAATAGTCTGAGACTGACATATGGTGTAGAAATATTTCCTAGTCATCAAAAATGTATTTGATTGGGAGAGTAATTTTGAGTTTAATACTAAAGTTAAAAGTGCGTGATTAAATTCTTGCATTCTTCTGTTGACTAAAAATGAAGGAGAACTTAAAGTTAAGTTCTAGTAAGATAAAGGTTTTACAGCTATTAACAGATTTAATTCATCTTAGTTAGAATCTGTTGACTCAGTTCAGTAAAGCTTAGGCCAAGTGAAATCAACACCATGCTGCAGTAGAATGCTATCTCTCAGTGATTTATTGGAATATGTCTAATGCTGTGGAATGCCATGTTCAAGGTTATCAGCTAGAAGCCTAGATCAGAGTTTGGTAATTGCTTCGGTCACTTTGAAAGAGCCATGGTTAGCAGAGATCCGCATATTCTAAAACTGACCATTACATTACACTTAGAAGTAAATAGCACAGAAGTCAGTGAAAGTAATTTAGGGTAAAGTCCCCTTGGGATAGTGGATAGGTAGTCAGACTTCAGAATTATTATACACAAGTTTTAACCATAGATGTTTATTATTAATTTCTGATTGCAAATTTTTTCCCTCATCTACATATTTGATGTTCTTCACTTCACTTCACTTCAGAGGAATAGTAATTGATTAAGAGACCTGATCTAAGGAATTCCTAAAAAAAATGAAAATCCTAGTTGTGACATTTAGATTCACATTTGAACTAATACCCTTGGGAAAATTAAGGATCCCCACAGTCTATGGAATAAATAAGTCATATTGTGTTATTAAAAAAAATATGTGAACAGAAGAACGTTTATCAGAAATGATTATTCATGGCATTAAATGACCTAAGAAGGTTGATATACCATTAAACAAAACAAATAAGCAAGCAAGTAATTTAATGAGACAAACACTCTAACAATTTTCTACAAGTTGTTTTGAAAATTGATTAGGGTGGTTTATTGAGATCTTCAACCCTACATGCAATTTGTTGATTTTCATTCCAAAATTTAAGTCTCCAAATATAAGTGGATCTCAAAGATGTTTCACTGAATGCTTGGTCAGAATGAATGGATTTATAGAAACTGAAGGTTTCAATTTATTTCTGCTTCTTCTATGTGATTCTAAAAGTGAAGCCAATACATCAAGCCTATTTTAAAGCTGGTCTACCAGAGTAGGAATTCAGTATCCAAATTTAGCATTTGGCTAACAGATTCTATTGTTTGTTTGTATTAAATTGCAAAGACATTCAAACAATTTTTCACTGTACAAATTCATGATAAAACATAACAGAATGTGTATATACACTGGGTGTCTGAAAAGTTACTGTGCACTTTGGCTATGTAGAAATTCAAATAAACTATTAAACCATAAATTTAATCACAAAACATTTAGACAATTCAATTTTTAGGAATTAACTTTATTATTTGGACTTTTGTCCTGATCTTAGTAGGTGTTTTGATGTTTCTATACTACGTTTCGGCCTAGTCTCCCTCAGGCTGTCTTCAGGTGTTTTTTTTTGGTTTTTTTCCGATAGACAACAACAATGGAATGCAGTGATTACTGAAGATTCGGTGACAAGACCCAGCATCATTTTCTGGGGTTACAGTTAAAAAAAAAACACCTGAACCTGGCCTGAGGGAAGCTAGACCGAAACTTAGTGTAGAAACATCAAAAAACCTACTAAGATCAGGACAAAAGTCCAAATAATAAAGTTAATTCCTAAAAATTGAATTGTCTAAATGTTTTATGATTAAATTTATGGTTTAATAGTTTATTTAGATTTCTACATAGCCAAAGTAACTTTTCAGACAGAGTATTCTGAGACTCCCAATCCTCACCATAGGGAGTAACTCTAACCAAAGACGTTTATAGTCACTGGTCAGTCGGTCTGTGAGAGGGACAGGGGGGCAGAGAGAAGGTCTTTTCAATTAAAATGCACCATGCATTCAACTGATCTTATCACAACGTGCTGACCAGCCTCGATATTCCTCAGTGGTCACCCATCTTAGTACTAAACAGGCTCTATGTTGCTCGACTCTGGTGGAAATATGTATCTCCAATGGGATTTGACTCTGTGTGTGTGTGTATGTGTGTGTGTGGGCCTTTAATTGTGTGTGTGTGTGCATATCTTTGAGAGTGTGTATGTGCCTGTGTTTCTTTGTGAGTGTGTGTTTCTGAATGAGTGTTTGTGTGTGTGTGTGTGTATTTATTTGTTTGTGAGGATTTGTGTGTGTGTCTATTTGTGTGTGTGTGTGTTTAAGTGTGTGTTTTGTTTTTTTTATATGTGTATGTTTGATTAATTTTGTGTGTGCATATGTTTTATGATTATTTGTTCCTTTGTGTGTGTTTAGTACTGTGTTTTTTTTGTTTTTTTTAAATAAGCCATTTTTGTAGCACTGTAGGATTCCCACTGTTCTGTACCCATAGTCCCAAAGTCTATAACTTAAACTAATCCTTTAGATGTGTATTTCAAGTCTTTGTTTTTAACATACTTTCTTGTTCTTGAAAATGCTTTTGCCTGCTTTCTCTTTGCATCTCTTTCCTTCTTTTCTTAATAGTTTTACAATATTTATTTATAAAATCAAAGGTCAGTTCTGTGAAGTTTTTTGGCTTTAACTTATTCTCCTTAACTTTTCTTAGAAAAATATTTATCCAGCTTATATAATAACAATAATAAAAATAAAAATAATAATGATATATGGAATGCATTAGAAGGATAAGGGCTTACAGTCACAGACTGTAAGGTATCCAGATATACTGGAGTGCCAGAGGAGGCTTAATGTTGCTCTGTCTTCAGGAATAATCACTGGACGCTGGCAGAGTTGGAAAATCAAGCTAATGGCGAGGATGGAAAGTGGACACAGCGAGGTAAAACCCTTGTGAAATGTTGCACGTACAGTCTTAGACTGGAATGGTGCAGAACCTGCTGGAGCTCAAAGGAGATTTATTGTCGCTTTGACTCCAGTAAAAACCACTGGTTGGTAAGTGCACAAGCACCTGGTAGTTGGTGTGAGATCCCATAACAATAATACCAACAAAAACAATTGCAGCAGCAATATTCTTGAGATTGCAAAATCTCTATAACAACAGGAAGACTAGTTCATGCCCAAACGGATGAAGCGAGGTCTCCCTGCTCATCAATAACAATAACGAAGGAGCGCCAGCAACAATAATAAACGTGCTTACATCAAATGTCATTTAAGTCTGCCGATAAGAAAACAAATGCTTTTGACACCCCTAAATCTTGCACGGAAGAGATATTTTGGAATAGGTCTTTGGCTGTGCATCAAATTCTTTGGTCTACTGCTCAAACTAAAATGGCTCGAAGATAAATAGGTATTATAAAGTTAATGTTACTTGATGACTGCCATTTATATCTGTATTTGATAAAATGAAATATCTGTCTGTTATATCTATAGACTCAATTGCCATTGGATGGGTTTCAACAAAACTTGTATTCATATGATAAATAGAGATTACTTGTGTCCAAATTGAGGGTCAAGAGATTTAAAAAAAAAAACCAAAGGCTATTGCTAAAGAATGATAGACTTTTTGTCATTACTAATGATCATCAAAATAATTTTTTTGCCCACATATAGTTTTTTTGAATAACACAATATGCACTATTTAATCTATAGCTGGAGGAAATGATGGGGTTCATATCTTTCCCAAGGGCATTTGTCCAATTTTGAACGCAGATGGGATGACTAGGATTCAAACTTGGTTATTATGATTCCGAAGTCCAACTGCCTATCCACTGCCCCAAATGGAGATCCACTGTGATATCTTCAATGTAACACCATGTGATATCTTTATTGTCACATCTTGTGATATCTTTTTAATGGAAACAAAAATGCACTGTAAAGCCTATTTATAAGATTGGTCTGAATCCAATGACCTTTTCACACCTAAATCAAAGTACGGTCAAATCACTTTGAGGCACGGTTACCACCAGATCACCAAAGTTAAGCAATGTAGAGCCTGGTCAGTACTAAGGTGAGTGACAACTTAGGAATACCAGGTACTGTACCAGGCTGGTCAGCGATTTGTGACCTAATCAGTCGAATGCATTAAGCATTCAAACTGAAAACCTTTTCTCTCCTCAATCTGTCCTTGACAATAAATGACTATATATCTTCAACTAAAGTTACCCCCTAAGGTGAGGACTAGGAATACTCAGAATAATCTGAAATTGCAAAAACTCTATAACAGGATTATCAAACTGAAATACACAGTGGGTCAAAATTTTAAACTGAATAAAACAACTAGCCAAAGTAAAATAGGTGAATCTCTTAATATGAACCCAAACAGTTGTGTATGCCTCTGTCCTGATGGATGCTCAAAAGAAAAAACAGGGCATTATGGGATTTCTATTATAAGCCGTAAATGCAGTGTCACAGCGTTGCCATAGTATATTACTAGTAGGCCAGCTCTAATATCAATTTGAAATTGCCTCAGGGGCCAAATATAATTAAACTGTGGGCTGAATTTTGCCCGCAGGCTAGAGTTTGACATCTATGCTTTATAACAGGAATACTGATCCGAACCCAAATGGATGAGGAGAGGTCTTTCCTGCTTAAAAACAACACCCAAACCCTCCATAGACCAGGCATCATATAGAGTGTTCAGAAATTTAATGTACACCTTTTAATATTTGTTTTAGATCATGGGTTTGTTTTTTATTTCTATTAATCGACCTTCAAAAACAGATTTTTGATGTGACTATGTAACCAGTGAGCTCCACTGATCTGTTAGATAATTTTTACATTTGGGAGTGACACTGGTTTCGGGTAAGATGAATTCAGCTGTTAAATCAAGAGAATGTTATTTCTTTTAAGATTTTTTTTTTCTTTCACTCTCAGTTGTCACTTTCGGTGCTCCATTTCTTTAGCTGTTAATATTCGCAACAACTTTCAACTGCATTTGAAATCAATAAGAATCCTCTTGGCAATTTGTCTTTCCTAGTAAGCTCAGCTTCTTTAAATAAAACTTCAGTCTCAATGTTTGGTTGGTTTGACTTGGATATTTTCTGTATATTATTTCAAGAATAAAAAATAAATCTGCAAAAAACATAAATTTAGAGTTTTAATGAAAAGAAATGTTTTTCCCTAAAGATGGATACTTATTTGATATTTAACTCTGAGACATTTTACTTTATATGCAAATCCCAGATTTTTGTCCTCAGACTAATTCTTTATGCAAAAAGTGTACATTACTAAAATGAAAGAAGATAGAGATAACCATACTTTAGTCAAAACTAGTGTTCCATATGATTAGTAAAAAAATGATACATTACACAACAGTGAGTTTACATCCATAACCTGAATCAATATATCTAACCTAAAGTGATTAATAAATGAAACTTTATTGATCTCTGTATGTTAGTGTAGGCATCTGTGGGTGTGTGCTCATTCCTTATGGGCTCCAAAACAAAACTGAACGGATTTTTTATGAATATTTATACGGATGTATTTCATGTGTCTGGAAGTGTTCACAGCTAGGGTTTATCTCAAAATACCCCTAATAATTATCTAGAATTAATAATTGAAAGAAATCAGCTTCTAGAAAGAAGAGTGTGGTTACGATTAGAAGCAAAAGTGTAAAAATTGTGCGGGCAACACCAAGTTATTCTGCTAGTCAGTTTATAATTTTGAAGATCAAAACATTCATGTATTGTCGGCAGCAGAATTACAATCCTATAAAATTTAAAGTTTTTTAGTACTTTAAGAATAGTTTATGTAAGCAGAAAATTCTGGTTGAAAATAAATGCAAGTACACTGTGGTAACTATTTTTTTATTTTTCTTTCACATAAAAAAATTAGTTTTAAAATTGTTTTTTTCAAATAAATTTCTTACCAGAAATATACGAGGGTCATTCCAAAAGCAAGTATTTTTTAAAGTTGAAGAGTTACAATGACAGGAGTGGTACTTATAAAACAATCAACCTTTTGTGCTCTAGAATTTTGTTTTCTACATAGTCACAATCATTCTGAATGCAGTTTTTCCAGCGATGAACAAGGTGGTTCATTATTGCACTTTGTCACTCACATCTTTTGTCACTACTTTGAAATTAATGAACCCCACTGATATCAACTATATCGGCTTCATAAAAATATTCAACAGGCAATGTTAAATGTTAATCGATTCAATTTTTTCTGTCTGGAAGAATCTAATGATGCATCTCTGCTTCTGATGCATGTCCATGGCATGGATTGCCTTCTCAGACACTCATACTGTCAATTTCTTTATCAGGGGGATGAAACTTTCAGATCGTGAATGCATAACATCAGTCATTATAAAAATGCAATTTGCATTATCCTCTGATCCATTTAGATGGATTAAAAAAAAATAAGACTCATTACTTTAAAAAAAACTTTTGTATTAGAAAAATACAAATGCAATCTAAAAAACAAAATGGGGTAACCTTTTACTTACTTTTAGTTCTTCCTTTTAACTTGTATTTTTTTGCAACTTCTTCATTTACCTTTTATGTGATTTGCAGGTCGGGTAAAAAGAATCCAATAAAAGATGGAAGCCATTTTTTATTACTTCATTAAAACTAGGCTATTTCATCTTTTATTCGAGATTTGCAATTAACTTACCTTTTTCCGTTTGTTACCAAATTGGCTTGTTAGATTTTTCTCTACCTTTCCCCTCCCCCTGCCTAATCTTTATCTCATTCCTTTCAGTCTTGCAAATAATTATTCTCTCTTTTTCTCTTTATCTCCCCCACTTTGCCCCTTCCCTTTCTCTCTCTCTCTCTCTCTCTCATTATTTTTTTCTTTCTCTTTAACATCTTTTTTTCTTTTATTGATAATAGTATTCTTCCTTAATTCGAAATATTCACATATATATTCTTTGTTATTTTTAACCCCAAATCAATCGTACATGAGAATAGATAGCTCTTAACTATAACCAATTAGCCTCTACTACCAAAGTTGAAATCAAGAAGGATGTGATGTTATGGACAGAGATGCAAAATTACATGACAAAATAAAAATCTATTAAAATTATTAAAACTATTCCTGATTACCCTTTACCACAACATTGCATTTACCTTAAACTGTCTTGGGAAGAAGGTCCTCAGCTTAGTAATTTATTATCATGAGTTCTTACACCAGTCACACTAACATCCACTCAGATACTATCAAAGACCAGTACTTTTAACTGGAATCAGAGTGACAACAAGACTTTTTATGGGCATTGAGGGTGGAAAATTGATAAATGCTTGGACTTTGGAATCTTATTACATGAGTTCAAATGCCAGTGAAAACCATTGCATTTACCTGCCTCAAGTAGTTGGGGCTCGTTAACTCCGGAGACTTACTTATCTAAGTGAAGGGCAACACTGATTACAAAAGTGCAGATATATAATTAGCACATAAAAATGGCCTTGTGCCTAACTTGGGTTGGTGCTCGCCCAAGTAATTATATATCCTCTACCACTAAAACTGAACATCAGGTAGGAGATAATATCATGAACAAAAGTCGAACTGCAGATGAGAAAATGATTAAAGTTGGACTCCAAAGGGGACAGGCATGTTTTTTTTAAATTATTTAGAGAATAAGATTAGTCATGAAGTTTTATAGTGGAGTTACCTACCCTTATATGATAAACTCTTTCTCTTTATAAGTATAAAATGACCACAAAAAACAGGAACTATATAACAATCCTATCAAAACAAGAGTGGGAGAAGAAAAAAATATTTTATTCGTAGTTATTGAAACCTTAAAACATGCTTTTTAAAAAACAATTCTGGAATTTTCATTTCTTAAAAATTACATCTTGTTGATGGAGTGTGTGTGTTTGTGTGAGAGAGAGCATACTAACCTTTACAGGTTTAGCCAGCTCAACCACTGAAAATGCATGGTTCAGCGGTGAGACTCATGGGAATTTAAACTCCAGACTCATATATAGATGCCTATCTAACTAAAGACAAAGGATGCATCAACCCAGTGGTTTAAATGTGCCCTCAAATACTAACCTGGGTATTTCCTGCCCCACCACAAGATACAGTACCAGGTATTCTTAAATGATCACCCATCTAACTACTGACGACGTTGCTTAACTTTGGTGATCTGATGGAAACCGGTGTCTCCAACGTGACTTGACCATATATGTCAGTACATTCTTGAAGTCATTTTTGAAATACCGTGTCTCAGTTCATTCTTGAAATCTGCTGTTGAGAATCTTTATTGACTGGTGCAGCATCACTGTGGTCTCTAAAATGGCTGTTTACTTGCTCAAGGTCAATGTCTTGCAGGGTTTATATTTGGGGATGTCTAGCAATATGCTCTACAAAAGTTGGGGGTCACTCTATATTAGACAGACTGTAGATAAACTCTTCTACTAGCTGTTATGATTACAATTACTGCATGTATGTTTGTGCCTTATTTGTTTATTCAATTGTTCCAACAACTTTTTCTAGTCATGTCTGGCATTGACCTTTACACCCCCAATTTATTCATAAAACCTTGACATTAATAATAGTTAATACAAACTTAATTTGGGAATATTTTCCACCCATGTTTCAGTGAGTGGAACTTATAAAGTTGTGTAGAGTTCAGTAAAGTGTCCACTAGCAGTAGACATGTGTTAGGGATTGGTCAGAGAGAAAGAGAGAAGAAGATTCTCAGATAGCAGTTCTTATGGGAGAAAAGATTGAGTAGATATATAGAATGGTGTTATTTTGTTTGGCCTACTTCACTAAAATTTACATATAGGGTCATTTGGGTTCACTCCTACAAACTATAAAGATGGTAATTTAGTTAATCATCGATTATTTAAGATATGAATCTTGTGTTTTTTTGGTTCTTTTTCAGTTTAATGATATCAAGCTTTACTCTGTTCCTAACACAACACCAAAGTGTAATATTGAAAAAAAATAGGCAAAGGATAAAAAATGAAACAGATAATTTTTGCATTAATTCTATGTTACCAGAACAATGATCAAGACAAAGTGTGCTAAGAAGAGGCCTTCAAGAAGATTTCTTTGAAACATAGGTTATAATTAACATTAATTATGAAAAATGGGGGGAAAAAGAAAACAGTATATATCATTAATATGATAGTTTTGTTAAAGAAAAAATCTGAACAACTTGTAGAGAAGAGCATTACAAGTTAATGATAGAGCAAAAACAAAATGAAAAAAAGAAGGCTATAATAGACACAATAGATAAGTTCTCAGTCTTGAGTATTATTATATACAAATTCATTCATATTGCAGTTGCTCCATCTTCACATTTGGGATGTTAATTAGAAAACCTGTTTACTCAAAAATTATCTCATTTCCTCTAGCTGTGGATTAAATAGCACAACTAGTGTTATTTTAAGGACATGTTGATGAAAGAAAGTGTTTCATCATGGAAGGAACAGACATACAAAGAAATAATAGTTTAAAACATTTATGAAATGGGAATACAATCATACAAAAAAATGATACATACAGTGGCATAGCAAGGGAGGCGCTGAAGGGGTGGTCTGCCCCGGGCGGCACATGCCACATAGCGGCATTTTGAATGGGTAAAATAAAAAAAAAATAGAAAATAATAATAATATTAAAGAGCTAATAGAATTTCTAAAATTTTATAAGCAAAATAAGTTTATAGTTTGTAGTATGTTTTTTGTACATAATAATACTGTTCAATGAAAATGAATATTTTAAATTGAATGTAATTAGATCCTTGATTGTAGTTCGATGAAAAAATGTCATCTGAGCCAAGGTCATATTTTTGTGTTCTATAAGCAGCTTACCTGACATTACAGCTACCAAACTGTAGGTTTTCTCTTTTAGATTTTCCTTCATTTAGCCTGCAAGCAGTCATGAGTTGTATCAGTGTTGTCTTTCACCTAAATGACTTTTCTCTCCTAAACCAACAATCCACATCAGAGCAATTGAAAATGGACATTAAAACCTGAATGGGATTTGAACTCATGTATTAGGATTTTTAAACCCAAGCATTTAACCACTCACCCAACACATGCAGATATGTGAATGTGTAGGTTATACTGGCTTTTATCCAGTGTAAATACTTGTTTTGGTTGTATCATTGCTCAGCCTCCATAGATTAGCTTTGGGGCAATGTAAAGAAATGTAGACAGTCTGCATAAAAATTGGTCCAAAAGGAATGGCAGTGTTTACCAAAGATTCATTGAATAATCAAAGGTAATTGAAGTAGCATGAGTCAGGATTAGAAGATTCAGTGTTCAAGCTGACACATCTGGCAGTGCAAATATTTCCAGGAACCAATTCAGAATAATGGCTGAAAGCCAAGTACCAGAAAAGCTTAAAGTTGAAAACCTTTTTTTATAGAAACCAAAAATAAATTGGATTGTTTCCTAAGTTCTCAAAAAATGCACTAAGCATTTGAGGTACATAATATAAATAATGTCATTAACTAAATTTCAGGGGAAGTACATTTTGCCTAGTATGTAGGCTATCGGACTTTGGAATCATAGTATGCCAGTTCGAATCCAAGTCGTTCCCTATGTGTTCATGATAAGACTAATATCCTTGGGAAAGTTATGAACACCAACATTCCCTCCAAGTAGGTGTTAAATAGTGAACATTGTGTTAAAAAAACACTGTGTGGATACAAGGATTGTTGTTGGCATTAAATAACCTAAAAATGTTGATATGCTGTAAAACACAAAGAAACAAACTAAATTTCAGCTTTTAAAAAACTTTTCATTAATTCAAAATTTATTGAATGCTTTAGAATTTACTGGTAAGTTTATTGTTCAACTAACACCTTCTAGTTATTCAAAATGGAATTTTAATTTTCATTATATTCTACAGGGCTTAATTTTACGTATAATATATATATATATATACAACTGTGATAACCTTTAAAGCATAGTATTTATTTGATGAGATTAATCACTTGTTGCAAAACATTTTGTTTCTATTAAAAAATACATATTTCACATTCACACATACTTAATTAAAAAGAATTTTGATTTAGATTTTTAATACTTTTAATTAAATTTTTTTCTTGTTTTTAAACAAGAAATTTATTTGCAAACATATAACTGACAAAAAATGTAAATTCTTGAGGATGGTCGAATAGAACCGAAAATGTTTGTAAGAAAGCTAGGGAATTATATTAAGACATTTAAATCCAGAATTAAGTTTCTGTTTTTTTTTTTTCTAGCTTTTGCAAGTTACAAAAAAAATTATTTTAAAAACCTATTACATAATCAACTGAATCCTTAAGATTTAGAACCTTTTTTTATTTCTTCTGATTATCAGATGACAACAATTATGATGATGATCAATTAATATTGCTAATTTTTTTTATAAATTTGACAATTAAAATTTCAGATATTACAGAAGCATCATATTAAATTTACCTAAATAATTGGGGTTCAATCTATAAATTATCAAGAAGACTAGAGATATAAATCATATTTTTAATTAAGCTAATAATTGAAAATTATTTTCTCAATATAAGTAAATTAATTTTTTTTCTTTTCTTTTTTCCTAATTATTAATTTATTTTCTAGTGGGAATTCCAAATATGGTCAATTTGTTCTAACGAATAGTTAAAATATTCAGCCATACATTGATTCAGAGGTGTACAGACTTTCCTTCACTTGACACTTCATCACTCAACTATTAATCATGGAATATTAATCACTAGACTTGTAACCACATGGCTTTTTCATCACGTGGACACTTAATCACTCCAAGAATTTTGATCACTTGGGGATTTCTGAAAGCGTTTGAACAATGTTATACCAAATATGTTTTCTCTAAAAAATGTTTTTTCACAACATTATTTCTCCATATTTTGGAATCCAGTAGGACGATGATTCTTCCAAATATGTACCCATTTTTGTAAATAACCCCAAAACATTTAAAAGTCCTAAAAATTTACCATAAAAAAAACATTATTACATAAATAAATGTGATTTTTTTCTTTGGGGTGATTAAAGTCCTCGATGTTGGGGGTGGGGATTAAGTGTTCACGTAATAAAAAAACACGTGATTAAAAGTCTAGTGATTATATTTCCCTGATTAATAATTGGGTAATGAAACATCAGGTGATTAAAAGTCAGTTAACCGATCCAGGGCGAGGACCATTTGCCCAAGTGGGTAGGCAGTCAGACTTTTAGAATTTTAATACACGAGTTTAAATCCTAATTGTACCATTTGCATTCATAATTGGATTAATACTCACCACCTTCTTAAGAGAGTTTATTAAGCCCTCCCTCCATTTGTTAAACAGCTATCCATAGTTTTTTTTGCCTTGGCTAGTGATATGGAAAGCAGGCTGTCGCCCATACAGTTTGCTCTCCTCTTTCTACAGTGCTGACTTGTCCAGAGGAATAACAGGGGCTGATAGTTTGAAACCATTGTTTTTATTATAAAACCATCACTAGATGCCTGTCTAACCAAAGACTAAGAGTGAATCTACCCAGTGGTTTAACCATGCCCCACAAACACTAACCTGGGTATTTCCCACCCTGGCTCAAGATATGGTACCTGGTATTCTTAAATAGTCACCCATCTAACTACTGACCAGGTTGGACGTTGCTTAACTTTATTGATCTGACAGGAATCAGTGTCCAACTCAACTTGATAGTCTTATGTCTATGGCTCTTAGATCAGTCCTTATAGTATAAAACTTCTATCAGATTTCATGGCAGGGCTATAGGGTAAAAGCACTGATCAACCTTTCTATTGACAATCGTTTATATCACTGTACTTGAATGATACAAACATATAAATACATGCTTGCCACTCTCAAAATGGATTTACATTTGTAAAGATGTATCTCCTTTAATAGTGAACTATTTCAATACATTCCAAACCTTTTCCACTTCTCCTCTTCCTTCAATGCCACAAAGAAACTAATATCTATGGATACGGATTAAATTGATTGGAATAATCACACTGAACTGAAATATAAAATCAATATTGTTATTCAAATATGGAATTCACTGATGGCTAGGAAATATTTCAGAAATGCTATTACTATTTCGAAGATGATTTAGATATCGAAATTTGCAGTAAATTGTCTTGAAATCATCTTCTTCATCTTCCAGTCCATATAATTTCTTTTCACCACTGTTTTTGATCTCTCACTCTCTCTCTTTCGTTCTTTCTCTCTGTCTCTTTTCATGCTTTTCTTATACACCTCCAAACATATTTGTTCACTATGAATTAATCCTTGTTCTTTTCATTCTCAATCTCCAGCGATATTAGAGGCTATCCCCAACCATGGTCCACCTCTTTCTGACGCTAATCTTTTTTTTTCTTTCATCATGCTTCCTATCTGTCTTGAGCAAAGAAAATATAAATGAAAAGATGTTGAAAAAAAAAAATTCATAAACGAAAGAAACCCAAAAGGAAAAATATTAAAAAGACAGCAGACATGAAATACAGCCTATATATATGTCCCAGAATACTTCACAAAGAAAAACCATGGTATTTTTTCTTCTTTCTTCAACCCAAATAAAAATTATATTATTTGCCCGAGCTAAAGTGATTGGCCAGTTGTCATGCAGTTTCTGTGCGTATAGGCTCCACTGTATCAAGAATTTTGAGAGTGAAAAGAAACTACAATTTTTCTTTTATGTTTTCTTTTAATAAATTCTTTATGAATACACGTGTAGACAATTTTCCATAGAGCTTTAGAATCATAAATAACTTAGACAGAATATATGAGATTTTTAATTCATTTTTTGGTCTCATATATATATATATATATATAAAATTATATATAAATAGAATTTTATGCGTGTGTTTGTGTGTCCCTGTTTGAGTCTGCCTGTGTGAGTTCATTTATTTTTCTCTGAAACAGCTGAGCCGATTTTCTTGAAAATTCACACATTTGTACTTTATGTGTTTGAGGTTTTGTTTCAAAAATAAGTATAAGTATAAAAATAAGTATGAAAATTATCAATTTATATAATTAATTAGTAATTGAAACAAATCATCTTCTGGAGGGAATGGTGCAATTGCATCAAAATTTTACAAACTCTTACAGTCTAACATTGAAAGAATTGTTCAATACTTTCATGCCAAAAAACCCTCTTCAGGTTTTCTAAATAATTGTTTGTTTTTTGTTTAACGGCATATCAACCTTTTTAGGTTATTTTAATGTCAAGAACATTTACTTTAGATAATCATTATTTTTATACACACACGATTTTTTCAAATAACACAAGTTACACTATTTGATCCATAGCTGGAGGGAAGATGGGAATCTATACCTTTCCCAAGGGGATTAGTCTACATGTCAACGTAGATGGAACAACTTGGGTTCGAATCTGCGTACTACAGTTCAGAAGACCGACTGTTTATCCACTGGGCCACGTTGATCACCCCTTTTCTGAATAAAAAAAACAGCTAAAAATGAGATCCTCCGCCATTCTTTTAGAGCTGCTTATCTTTGAAAACTTTATAATTCATATTTACATTTAAATGTATTAATAAATTTAAAACATAAGGGCTAGTGTCAGGGTTGTGTTTTAAATCAGCTATTAAATAGATAAATTTGTCTTTAGAAATCGACATTCCATAAACAGGACCACTAAACTACTAAATAATAAATGTAGAAGTTTCTATAAAACCTATTGTATAGTTTGTTTAGTTTGTACAAACACTTTATTTTCAAACTTAAATGTTAATGAATGTATTGGAAAATTCTATACAGATCTGTTCATTCTTATTAGCCATCAATTGAGTAAAGAGATTCATCTCCAAAGACAGAGTTTGAAGATTTAATTCTAGGTGTAATCTTTGAAGTTTCCTAATAAAAAGGAAACAGGTCTGAATAGAATTTCCCAATATATTTATTGACATTAATATTTTTTTAAGAATAGTCTATTTATTTATAGATTCAAAAGCTTGAAAATCAATTGAAAGATAGCTAGAATTTACTAATATATTTAAGAGTAATATATTAAAAAAAAAACTGTTTATTCACACTTAGTTTATTATATTCATTTTCATACAAACCTTGAAAACCAGTTAAATGATAGCTAGAATTTACTTATATATTTAACATTAATATATAAAAAAAACGTTTATTCACTCATAGTTTATGATATTCATTTTCATGTAAACTTTGAAAATAAATTGAATGATAGCAAGAGTTTACTAATATATTTAACATTATTATATATCAAAAAAATTGTTTATTCACACATAGTTTATTATATTCATTTTCATGCAAACCTTGAAAATCGAATTATAGATAGAACTTACCAATACATATAAAAGTCAAATCGTCGTGTTTGATTTGGTTCTATGTATGGCAAGGTCTTTCAATTTAATAAGCTTTGTTAACTACCTTAAATAAAGGCATTAGAAATTAATTTAGCATAAAAAAGCTTCAGAAAGTAATATAGTATAAAAACCATTAGAAATTAATTTAGCATGAAAAAGGACTAGAAATGAATTTAATATACTATAAAATTTAGTATAAAAAGCATTGAGTGTCTTCCTAGATAATAGGCTTTCCTAATTATCTTAGTGGCAAGTACCCAGCGCTGGGTAAAGCCGAGCAATAGTTCTAGTGTTTATTAACAGTAATATTTTTAGAAAAGGGTTTATTCACTTCAGTTTATTATATTATATTCATTTTATGCGAACCTTAAAAATCAATTGAATAATAACTAGTAATTATAATTCTCTACATTTATCTCAAAATATCTTGTACTTTATGAAAAGAAAAAAGTATAAATAGATTTTGTCAGTTTTATTTTAAGTTTAGCTGATTCTCTTCCTTTTATCACTAATTCCACTGTATTTTCAGAATTGCTTATTCGCTTCTGATCTTCTTTTGTGCTTTTTTTTTTTATCGAATCACAACTCACTCACTGATGCAAATCAAACATTGAACAACAATAACATTCAAAAAGGAAAGAAAAAACTTTATCTCCTTATATCTGCTCCACTTCTTTTTCTTTTTTCTTTTTTTTAATACTTTTTAGGAAAGAAAGTAGAAAAGAATAATAAAAAAAAAGCTTTAGAAAGTAAAACTAAGTTTTCTGGTGTGTTAAACTGATTTCAGCCTGACTGATTCAGACAATCAAATGAGTTTACGCTAATTTTCTATGGATCACACTAAAATCCAGTAACTTGTTTAGTTTTAGATGTTTTTATTGTGCTTTCAACCCGATCACACTCATAGGGTAAATAATAAATTGATGTTATATAGTTCATCACATTTCTTCTATTTCATAACATTCAGCTGTGGTGGGAGTTTACTCATTCAATTTTCTCTTACTACAAATTCTTATGTTACCAGTGTAGGAAATAAAATGGGAAAGAATATTTCCCTGAAGTTACTGAAACTAAATAGTTTGCACACACACACACACAAACACACACTGTGACATCATGTGTGTTCACTGCAAAAATTTGTTGCCAACCTAAACAAAAATTGGGGAAAGCCACTTGGGACATTGGCTCAGCACCCAGACTCTGGAATTACATTACACGTATTTAAAACATGTTCACATGTGGACTAATACCTTTGGAAAAAATATGAATCTTGATTCCCCCCCCCCCAGCTATAGATTAAATAGTGACTCCTTTAATCTGGATATAATATATTCTAGTCTAGCACCAGACCAAGTTAGGCACAAGGCTTGTTTTACATGCTCATAAATTTCCTGAACTTTTTGGAATCTATGTCGTCTTTCACCTAGTTGAGTTTCTTTCTTTGATTTAATGAGCCTCACCTACTGTGGATTTTGAAATTATTGTTATTCTTACACCTATATGAGTTATTCTCCCAAGTTAACTAGCCTTGTCTTAAATGGGTTATACATGTAGCTGGAAACTGTTTGTCCTCTGTCTCTCTATCTATCTATCTATCTATGAATCTATCTGTCCGTCTGTCTGTAATATTTAGATTTAGTAATATTTAGTAAATTAATCCAAGAGTATAGATTTATAATTTAGTTTAATAATTAATGACAACTTGGAAAGAAATTTTATAGAAAAAGATTTTATTTAACTTTCAGTGATTTCTTAAAGAGGAAATCATGTCCCATTAGATGTTAGTTTTTTGTTGGTTATTGCTGAACACTGTTAAAAACTACATGCCTTTCAAAACTGTTCATATCCTGAAAATTCACTACCCACTCAGCTAATTACTGTGGGGCTCATTTTACAGTGTAGGTTTCCAACATACAAAACCTTCAAGGATCAATTTGAATTAATTGACATTAATCTGGCTTAGTGTAACACTTGATAGCCTGATTGATAGGAGTTTCAAGTGCTGCTTTATGAATTGGCAGTATGTCTTGTCTTGTTGTCTAGCCAATCTCAATGTTCCATATTCTGGCAGAGATTATTAACTATTTAACCTCAAAGCAATTTGGTCAACCTTACTATTACTCATAATCATCTGGTTCTGATAGCCATAAGTGAAAAATACTATATGTTATGGGATCTGAACTACCCAATACTGGACTCTTCTGTACACATAAAATACCAAAAGTAGAACTCTCAAAGAAGGAACAGAATAACTGTTTAAAATAAATCTAGATTTATAGCCAGGACAAAGTTTTATTTGTATGACATGAGAAATGATAGAGAAAAAAAGATAGAATAAAATTAGAACTTTATTGTTGCTGCAGGAAAGAATTTTAAGGTATTAATAAAATGGCTGACATAGACATTCATTAGATTTTTTTCTTTGAATTGATAAGATATTTTGGTTGTAGATATTGACGACTAGAAATAATTTCTGACTTTTACATTTCCTGTTATTAAATTGTCATTGGTTTTTATAGAATTCATAAATATATACATAACTGTGTGTGTATTCGTGTATGTGGATATTAATAAACTAAATAGCTGAAAGACAACTTATGATTAGAAAAAAGCAATTATGTATATGAAATGTAAAGAGTGTTATGTTTACAGTAACTTAGATCAATCAGTTTATTTGCTATCACTCATTTCATGTTAGGAACTTTTTATAAGGTGAATCTAATATTTGATCAAATCATTTTTCATAAATAGAAAAGTCTATAAAGAGTGCTTTTTAGAGAAAGATTTAAAAATAGCCTCCAATACAATATACAAAATGGCAATGATTTATGTATGGTAGCTGATTACATAACAAAAATATGAAGGGTTTCAGAAGTATTCAATCAAACTGAAATTTTAATAATATTGTCATATATCAAGCTATATTAGACTAACCATTGTAATTAATATAAGGGTCAGTAAAGACAAGCAACCCACATCATTTTAGGGTCACTTATACTTACCTTAAAAACTTTAGCACCATTTATATTTACATTTAAACATACGAATAAATCTAAAACATTCACATCTAAATAAGATTGATGTCAGGGTTGTGTATTAAATAAACTATTTAGAGCACTTTATTTTTATCAAAAAAATATAATTTTGTCATTTTGAAAAGTATGCGATGCTAAGCATTCCTATAAATTTGAAGTTGCTAATATATATCAATAAGACTTTAAGATTGCTAATATTTCCCAAAAAAAATCTGTGAGTGGGGAAGTATAAGTGAGCACCACTAATTTTTTTATTTTTAAAAAATATTAGGTTGTCCCAAAAGTTTGTTAAAAACTTGCAAAAAATTTAAATTTTACTTGCCAAGTAATAACAAAAACTTCAAAAATTATTCCTGAAAAGAATAAAGAACATCAATAAAGACTTTCTGCCATCAATCTGCAAGCTTTCATATCTGGTAAAAGTGCCATTCAGTCAGTTTGGAATCAAAGAATTCTTGAAACACTCCCTCGACTTTCTCAAATGAGTTGAAATCAGCAGCCCTTCAGAAAATGTTGCATTCAGCGGAAAAGGCTGTAATCTGATGGAGTACAGTCAGGAGTGCAGGCTGGATGTAGCAGACATTCAATGCCATGCAGCTCTTCAACCTCATCTTTGGTCTTCCTTGTGGTGCGTTGCTTGGCATTGTCTTGCTGTATCAAAGTGTGCTTTCAGTTCATCAGAGCTGGGTACTTTTGCTTCAAATTTCCGAAGACCAATTCCAGTTGCTGCTCGTAGTAATATAAATTTTTTTTTTAAATAATTAAAAATTGCATAAAAATCTAATTTTGATGCAATTTTTATCTGCTTTGAAAGTGTTTACAAACATTTGGGACAACCTAAAAATTTGAAATTTGAACAATTCTATTGATTTAAATTTTGAATAAAGTTTAGCTATTCCCAAGCAAAAAATTTGGCAAGATTAAGCAATCCATCAAGGTTGAAGCTGTGGGCATTAGAAAGGGCAAACCATCAGATAAAGCCACATACCATAAAACTGAAACACTTTCTAGTCAGCCCTCAACATCTTGAAATATGGTGAACACTGATTAATTGATTTTGCTAAATGCCAAGCCAATGAATAGAAAACTAAAATGATGAATTACAACCAGGAAAAGAATGACATAGATGATATTCTAAATCAAAACCAATTTGATTTTTTATTAGATATTCATGTAGCATGAACTTCATAAAGATGTCTATGGACTTTCTTAATGAGAGAAAAGTTTGATTATCATAAAGAGTTCAGGATCATCAATGAAGGGGAAGGTTTATGACCAATAGTTTATTCTACCTCACTACACGAGTTATTCCAAAAGTAATGCCACCTCTTTTGTGATTCTGCCCTAATGGACCAGAGGGGATTGCAAATTTGACTATGATAATGACTGAATTTATCCATTCATAACCTGAAAATCTCATCTTTCTGTTGCATATTTTGAAGGTGTGATTCTCTAAGAAAGTAACCCCTGCCATAGATGTGCATAGGAAGCAGAGATGCATCATTGAATTTCTCCATTAAAAAAAATTGAACTGATTAACAGTTACCGGTGGAGACTGAATCTTTACAAAGTCAATGCAGTTGAAGTCAGAACAATGAAGAATTGGGTTTGTTCATTTCAGAGTGGTGACAGAGATGTGAGTGATAAATTGCTCTCTGGGCACCCATATGATACACCTCATTCATCACTAACAAAAGTAAGATGAGAATAGTGATGACAATTTAGAAAAATAAAATCTAGAGTATATAAGGTCATTTGTTTTAATAGTACTTCTCACGTGTTTGAGACTTTTCAACTTATAAAAAAAATAACTTTTAAAAATAGAAAGCATTACTTTTGGAATGACACTTGTAGCTATTATCCGATCTAACCAATTTATAAATCACATTTTATAGTCCTAGCAGGGATAAAGGATCAAAATTAATATAGAAGTTTTTTTTTTCAATAATAAATAAGTAAATAAAAAATTGAATTTATCCAAACAGGAGTTTGGTTGTGACAAAGAGAAAATGTCACTTTTTGGAGTGAGGTCACACAAGTCTTTGAACAAAACAAAAATATTTATTTTTCAGCAATTTGGTACAAATGATATCAAACAGAATAATAAAATAAAACTTTCACATTACTAAAATACATAGAAATAAGAGAAACTAAATGGTTTTAAAAAAATAAACAGTTATAAAACATTTCTTAAAATTGTATTTTTGGTACCCCGATATTTAATGAGGGGAACCTATGTTTTGAGGCATGTTCGTTCGTTCGTTTGCGTTTTTCTCTGCAA
>JAUZSX010041148.1:0-20399 GCA_034780655.1 Idiosepius hallami
AAGGGGGAACTAGATGCAGCACGCGACGAGATCCGACAGTTTCTTTAAACGATTCAAAGTCGGCAAAATACTATGGATTTTTCGCGCAATCGCCTAGAAGAGGTGCAACGTGAGAATGTGAAACTTTGGAAATGAGTTCACTTGTGTGAGTAAGAGTTGGGTCAATGAGGACAGGGCTAGATGCAAGTGCTTTTGATGTCTCATTTTCATCCCTTGTAACTTGTGTTTTATCAACATGAAACACCCAAGTTTTGTTGTCTCCCATTTTCTTTTGCGAAGAACCACTCCATCAATATCGACGACAATCACACTAATGGGGTCTCATTCGTTACCTTCAAAGTGTGAAGGGCAAACGGTGATAATAACGACGTGTTAATGTTTTAGATTGGCCCGGGAACGGGAGAGAGGCTCTCTAGTGAATGGCAAATTCCAAGAAAACTTGGCTCGTTTCGTCCGAAAACCGAAAGAATTGACCTCCGTACCACTCGTCCGTCTTGAAATGATGCGTTTGGGATTAGTTTGTGTCTGGGCGAAGTAAGGGTCGATTATCCTGACTGATATTTGGCAAATGAATATCGCGGCCAATTCCGAGGCTTAAGGGGCAAGTCCGCTAGGGGGAGTGGGTTAGCTCTAGGACTAAACTGCAATATCTATTATAATTAAATCTAGGGCAGCGACGGTGGTGCATTGGTAGAAGCTCGGGCTGTGAGAACGTGTTACACGAGTTCAAATTCAAGTCAAAACCATTTCTCTCACTTTAGCTGTCTCGAGCATATGCAGCTCGTTAGCTCGGGAGAATAGCTCATCTAGGTGAAGGGTAACATTGAATGTAAAAAGCCCGGTAAGAGCACGTAAAAATGTACTGGTGCCAAAATTGGGTTGTTGCTCACCAAGTAAATATTATATATATATATATATATATATATATTTATATTAAGACAAAATACATTGAATTCAATGGAATTTTTTACCTTTAATATACTTATTATAAATATAAATCACCCCTGAGGATGGATCCACGTAGGTCCGAAAGCGCTAGGGTGCTTCACAAGTATGTTAAGCTTATTGGAACCCTGACCCCCCAACATAAGATGGAAGGTCAGAAGGATCGAAGGGATCCTACAGAATATATTAAAGGTAAAAAATTCCATTGAATTCAATGTATTTTGTCTTAATAACGATTTGCTGCCTAAATACACATATATATATATATATATACTTGGTGAGCAGCACCAACCAGAACACCAACTGAAGTTAGGCACAGTTTTTATGGGCTCATTACATCTCTGAGCTTTTGTAATCAGTGTTTCTCTTTATGTAAATGAGTTACTCTCATTAAGATAATGCTTTTCATCCAACTAGGTTTTTGGAATCATTGTTATCTTTACACCTATATCAGGGCTGTGCTTAGAGCCCCCGCAGACCTTGCAATTGCAGAGGGCCGCAAGCTCACTTAGAGCCACAACGCTCCTTGTCTTCACAGATTGTAATGCAAAAAAAATTATCAAAATAATTAGTTGTTAGGATTAATTAAAAAATCATTATCACACTTGAAATATACATCTATCAATCAATCTCTCTTTCTGCCTATCTCGATATTTATAATTGTATATATAAGTATACATAGTCAAAGGCTCTAATATGCTGAGGGGTGCAAACTGTCATTTTAGGGCAAAGGGGCCGCAAGGCGAATTCTGTGATCAGGGCCGCTAAGTGGCTAAGCACGGCACTGACCTACATAAGTTACTCTCCCAAGTTACCAAACCACATCTGGACCCTGATGTTAAAAGCAATAATTAACCAAAAAGATGATAAATAATTAAAAAAATTACAAATTAACATAAATTAACATAAACAGCTGGAATATCAGCCGTGTTTTTTCTTGCTGCAAAGGTCAATCTATTGGTATTTCAGGGCATTTGGGCAGCAATGTTGGAGCATTGCTAAAAGCTCAGACCCTGGAATCATAGTACATGAGTTCAAATCCCAGTCAAAAACCATTGCATTCACCTAAAAAATGGTCTTGTGCCAAACTTGGTTGGTGCTGCTCACCAAGTAAATATAATATTGGCATTTCAGGGCCAAAAAGTACAAAATAAGTTATTTTTACTTATTTTCCTTTGGCTATTTTAACAATTTTTATTTATTTTAAATTTGTTTAATTAATTCTAACATTTTATCACAATATGTTGAAAATAGTTTGACAAAACAAACTTTTCTTCTCTTAAAAATATAGCATTTGTGTCTTGTTAATAATAATCTTTTATACAGATCCATATTTGTTATTTAATGGTAACAGTATAATAAGAATAAGCAATTAAGTTTTTTTAAATCTTTCTATTTCATTTAATAGAAAAATTTCCATTAAAAAAGATTTATAATTGATTTTCTTTTGATTTGAAGTATTTCCATTGAAAATAAAATAAAAATCTTGGCTGTTTGTGATTTATTTTTATTGGAATGGACTAATTCATTTTATCTTGTTTTTTTCTTTTAACTTTAAACAAAGTTGAAAGGCAAGGCTATCAATAACCTTTGGGGAGTTCACTTCATTCTTTATTCAACTTTATCATAGTAACTAATTAAATGCTATAAAAACAAATATCCTTTTTTTCTTTTTTAAAAGAAAGAGAAAAAAGAAAAATAAGAAGTGGATTCATAGCAATTCTTTAAAATCAAAGAAAAGAAAAATGGTGCCAAACTAATTAATTCAAAATAAGTTCCTCCTAATTCATTTTTAAAACAAACAAAAATACCCAAAATAGAGCTTTAAAGGAAATACAAAATATCTATAAGAAAATGTATAAAAATCTAATTACATTTATTTTTTATCATCTTATAATCCGGCTGTTTTAAGTCATGTAATTATAAAGAAAAGTTATTCTTTCAATCATTTTATACTAAAATCAAACATGTTTTCGTAACTGATAATTTTTTTTATGTTAAAAATAATTTGATAATGTAATTGTATTGGTCTCTAAATTGAAGTAATTCAAAAACTCATAACTCTCTTAAGGGTTTTTTTTTAGCCTGAAAGAGTGATAAATCAGAATTGAAGACCAATCAAAAAAGAGAACACAACTGATATTTCAGACCTCCTTGGTTCTTTAATAGAATGCCTCTTATTGGCTAATTGGTAATTTTGCTAAATTTGTATTGACTTTTTTTTTTATTAGTCACTACTTATTATAGCAGGGTCCAAAGGCGAAAGAATATTCAAATAAGAAGTATCACATTTTCTTACATTGTCTTTTGATTCTTTTCTGGTGTTTACCTGAACAATGAATTAAGATTTATTAACTCTTTAAATGACAAGTTCAGAAAAAAAAACAACAGATTTCTGGTTTTAAATGACTCACAGGGTTAAAAACCCTACCTGTCTCCTTCAGTAAGAACAAAAAAAAAAAGGAAACAAAAAATAGTATTTTGAAATAAAGAAAAAAAAAAGAAAAACCTCCCCAAACTTTTATTGTGAGTAGCTTGTCTAGTCATGTGTTTTGTTGGTTAGGGCCAAGAAGCTTGTATAATTATGCCATTTATTCTTATTATTCAGTGCTTAGTGGAACCAGACAGCCAGGCATGTTTAGTTTTAAGGAGGAGTTGCAAACTCAAGGGAGACAATCAAGTATGAAGATGAAAGGAATCATTTCTAAAAGAGAACAAATTACAACCTTATAATTAAGACTTGCCGAAAAACCTAAAGACAAGCCGTTTATTGTGGAGATGAAAAACAAAAAAATATGCTGACTCTTTTGGAAATAGTTTTTATTCTAGTTTTCTTTAATCTTACAAAGGTTTATTTGTTAAAATGATATTTATATAGCATTCATTCTCCTTGTACACTAAAAAAAGGGCCAACATACAATGAATAATAGTTACAGCAAACTATTTTTCTTGTAAAGACTTATTGTACTGATTTTTATTTTTCATAAAACCATAATAAGTACACTTAGAAAAACAGATAATTATGATTTAATAAAATCCTCAAAGTCCACTTGGGAGAGAGGATAGTGACATGGACTTTGGAATTGTAATACGTGAGTTCAAATTCTAGTCATTCTGAACTTATATTTGAACAATCATGAGCACTTCATACTTATAAATATGAATCTCAACAAAGATTCAAGAGGGAGTGTTATAGTGGAATTACCTACCTTTGAAATCACGAGCTCCTCTTTCTCTTTATGAATTTGAGTCTCAAAAAAGACTCTTAACTTGATGGTTCTACCTACTCATACTACTACATGTATTCTTGTGAATAAAATATATGGTTATCAACTAAAATAACTAAAGGTAGAAAGTGTGAGCTGTAACAAAAATTTTACTTAAATTTTCAGAAATAATAACTGAATGACAGTAACCACAATAAACTCTCAGATAAAAACACAATATAAACAACAAAGTCCTCATATTAATATTTAATACAAAGTATAACCATTTTTGAGAAATGTTTGTTGTCCACATAATTTTTAAAATGACACAAATATGCACCATTTAATCCATAACTGGAGGGAATCTGAGGATTCATACCTTCACCAAAGGTATTAATCCAAACATGAATGTGAACAGAACGACAAGGATTCAAACTTGCGTAGTACAATTCATAAGTCTGACAGTCTATTCATTGTCCCAGGTGGACTTTTCCTACGTGTTTCAGAGATAACTTTTGAGAAAATCCATTTGGGAGAATTTTTAGGGCCATTGTGTTACTTGATTCATTTTTCTACAAATGTGGGAGGGAGTGAGAAAAATCATTCCAGATTTTAACAATAAATTTAACTTTTGTAAATTTCTACCAATTTCTGGGGAAGCTGATCGAACAGAATGGAATACAGGGTGGACCAAAAGTAGGTTTACATTTATGTAAAGTAAATAAATTTAGGTTTACTTTTAAATTTCAAGAATACTTAAATAATCCTAGACAGAAACTGATCAATCCCATAACAGCTCAAAATATCTTTTGCCAACATTACAACTTTCTAAACAGCTAGTGAAACAAACAAAAAAACATTCCTAAAGCTTATGAAATGGTTAATATAAAGAACCATATAAAAGATTTTAAGAAATAGATACCCACTTTTGGTCTTCTCTGAGGAATAAGGATTTTCAAACTTTTTGATTTGAAGACCCCTTTATATTTTAAGTTTTACCCTATGGACCCACTATAAATGCATTTTTAAAGCTGGCATCAAACATTGACATCTGATGGGCAACAATGCAACATTTTGTCATTTAGGAACAACATTAAACTTTCATTCCTAATGGGCCGATATATCGGCCTTAGTAACTTAAGGCAAAAATAGATATTTCAATCCTAATTTGGCCCTTTAATAGAAAGGTTTTCAATGAATAGTTGGTAATTTTTTTCTAAATCAGTGTCCAAAGGTTAAGGCCGATATATCGGCACATGTGTGTGAGTCTTCTTTTGCCTTTGGTTGCCAGGGCTGGGATATCGGTTTTTTAGAGTTTAAAGGGTTAATGGTTAAAAATAAATATACAGACATTAGAAAATTTATAATTTAAATTTAACTTAATGAGTTTATAGATTTATCTTATCTTGTGGACCCTGTGTCGTCCATGAACAACTGTTTGCAAACCTCTGATCTTGAAGATTACTCAAATAAATATTCTAAGTATCTATCGTTTACTAATATTTAGTAAATATTCAACAATGTGATAATTTTAAATAATGCATTGAACAATACTGTCTACTGACAGAAGAGGAAGAAGAAGAAGAAGAAAAATAAGAAGAAGAAGAAGAAGAAAAAGAAGAGGAAGAAGAAAAAGAAAAAGAAGAGGAAGAAGAAAAATAATTTTTTGCCAATTTAAAATAAAGAAATTATTAGTAACCTAAGTTGATGTAACTTACACAAAAGCTATAACTCTTGTTGGGGTGGGTAATGTAATACTTTAGCTTGCCTTGAGCATTGGCAACTTACACCAAGCCTTTGCAGTAGATCAATAAGTATTAATCAATAATTATATTCAATTTAAATATTTATTTCTCTGTAGAAAATAGAATTCTAATTTACGAGTGTAAACATGCCTACAGGCCTAAAAGTAGTTACAAATTCTAAGAGAAAAAATATAAACTCATATATAAATACAAAACCTTTTTCTTTTAATCATAGGAAGACAATAATGGTCTTAATCTCTCTCTTTTTCCAAATATATATATTTATAAATATATATATATATATATATATTTAGGCAGCAAATTGTTATTTAAACAAAAGTAATTAAATATAAGCAAATTTTTAAAAAATACTCAGAAGAAAAACTTTGCTGGAATTTACTGAATTTTGTTTATATATTTAATACACACACACACACATATACATATATATATATATATTTGCAGAAATTGTGTATAGTGCATATACATATATATATACATATATATATATATATATATTTGCAGAAATTGTGTATAGTGCCAACATAGGCATTTTTATTTTTGAAAATAAAACGTAAAAAAAAACAACCGGTTTCGCCCCTACTTATCAAGTTTTTATCGAGGGATTTAAAAGAGGAAATGAAAAATGGCGAACGAAAGAATTAACGTTTTCTTATCTAATATATATATATATATATATATATAAACATATATCAGAAACTAATATCTAAGATATCCATGTGTGTAGCAAGGACATAATAATCTATCTAGTAATAATTGCTATTTATATATCTTAGCAAAAAACATAATATGGATCTATTCAAAGAAATGAAAAAAATGATATCTACCAATCAATGATATTATCTATTGTTTGTAAGGCAATTTTATTTCAAACTAGCAGCCCTCAACCCGACATTGCCCGGGGGGGGGGGTTCTATTGTTTATCTTTGTTTATCCTTCAATATACAGATAACTGTAATCATGTTTGTAAGGTGTTAAGAAAGAAACTTGTATTAGTTTTTTTTTTTTTATCAAAAACAAATTCAACCCCAAAATCTTTAAATAGTGAATTAACAATTGAACTGTGAAGATAGAAATAGAAATGAAAAAGAAAATAAATAAATAAAAAATAAAAAAATAAAAATGCTAAATAAATTTAAAAACATTGTACTATTAAAAAAAACAAAAAAAAAAAACATACACTTCCCCCACCCAAAAAACAAATAAAAAAAAATTAAATAAATAAAAAACTTGTTGCTAACTTTGAAGTTCAAACTTGTTCTTTCCTTAGGGCAAAGCTAAGTATCTACATTGGTAAACAAAGAAAGCTTTTATTTGTTCAATAAAAGAAGTTAGGAATGGTTTAGTTCCACCCATTTATAACAAAGACACAAGGGATAAATAAACAATTCATTTAAATTTTATTGCTTTCAAAACAACATAGATTAATTTAATTGACAAGTAGATATTTGTTGCCTCATTGCCAATGTGGCCCAAGGAGTGGGAAATATGTTATTTAGTAATTATAAAAAACATATACAAACGACCATAAACAAATTCCAAGAAATACAATCAGATTCTTAAAACCATTAACACTAATCCAGTGGATTAACATAAGCTGCAGTAGAAGGTCTTTTTTTTCAAAGGGAATTAATTCCCCCCAAAAAAAGTATTGTATTATAATTATTCTCTCAATTTATCAATTAATTTTATCAATTAAGAACTTTTCATAAATTAATTTCCTTTATCAATCTATTTTAATTTTAAATAAATAATTTAATTTAATTTTAAATAAATAATTTTATCAATTTTATATCAAGCAAACATAACCAAACAACTTTTTTCAGTGTTAAATAACTAAGCTCATGAGGAGACTTGTTATCACTTTGACTGCAGTGAATACTAACTGGTTTCTTGGTGTGCAAGCACTCACTCATTGGTGAGATCTGAAAAATAATAATAATGGTAATCCTCTATATCTGCACCCTTTGGAACCAATATGTATTTCTGCACCCTTGTATGCCAATATGTATTAATGCCTATACATTTACACATACATACATTATATAGTTTATCAGCAGCAGAGGGTGTGGATATTGAGCAATACCATAACAGTTTTAAAATAACAATGAACTAAAAAATTTGTTCCCATAACTCAGTAAAAATACATAAATAATTTGTATAACAAAATTAATTAAATGCGTAATTTATTTATATTTTTAAAACTGAGTCATTTGTGGACAATAATTGAATAATTGCTGGAAATTGATTTATTTTCTGAAATTAGATCTTGCAAACTCATTAATGTTGCTATAATTTTGATCAATTTCCTGGCAGAAAAAGCATTCAAAAATGATGTTAGACTTACGAATAAAAAGAAGAAGACGACGACCTGACACTTGTTATGAACAACATATCAGATTTAGAAAGTTAACCATTCTAAATTATCAGCAATTAGCAACAAAAATAAACCAGAGAATGAAAACACAATTTTGCTTAATGATTATTTCTAAAATAGGAATTTGCTTAAATTTGGTTCTGGTGTCAGCAAAAAGTATCTAAGACAGATATTATGGAGTTTGTTTCCTTGTTTTCTTTAATGGTATATCAACCTCTTTAGTTGATTTTATGTGGGTATCTATCATTAACTTGAAAGTAATAATTCAGTCATTCAATAACTTTAAATAATACATAAAACAATATTAACTACTGCTGACATAAGAAGAAGAAGAAGAAGAAAAAGAGGAAGAAGAAAAAGAAGAGGAAAAAGAGGAAGAAGAAGAGGAAAAAGAAAAAAGAACTATCACTTTTTAATTTTTAGAAAAATTAGAAAAATCAAAACAGTCAGTAAAATTCTAGGCCCCCCCCCATGTTAAAATTATTATACATTTCCTATACTGCTGTTTGCCCCAGGTTGAGAACACTGTCCTTCTGGAGTAACAAAGAGTGAGTATAACCAGTGCCGTGCTTAGCCACCTTGTGGCCCAATAGCAGAATGCGCCTTGCGGCCCCCTTTCCCCCATAAAGGTAAGATGTCCCCCCCCCAACATACTGGAGCCTTGGATCAAAGACCATATATACAAACATATACAAATATATATATCAATAGAAATAATATAGACAGAAAAAGAGATGGATTGATGGGTTTATATTTCAAATGTGATAATGTTTTTCTAGTTAATTCAAATAATTGATTTGGTAATTTTTTAATAATTAGAGATCTGTGAAGCCAAGGAGCCTTGCGGCCCCTAGGGAGCTTGCAGCCCCTCCGTAAATTCTTAACCAAAATAGAAAATAATTTTTCTCTTTATTCACAATTTTTTTTCTTAGAAGGATTTTAAAAAAAAAACAGTTTTTAACTCATTATTCAAATACAGTAAAATCTTGATGGTCAGCTAGAGTTTAATTTGGAATTCTCTTACCACACCATACGACATAAACTTAGGATACTTAAAGCTTTGTTAAAATCTAACTTACAGCTGGCCAAATAGAATTATTAACTTTATCAAACAACTTCTGAAAAATACTTTAACCATAGTATAGCTATAAAAAACGATAATATATAATTTTCACCCCAATATCCAAGACAATATTATCAACACACTGCAGTTTGGTAAATGACAGCATGTGTGCATGTTCTGTACTCTATCAAAGATTTTTAACATTACTTTTCTATACACACAAGAAAGAACTTTATGAAATAACACACAAATAAAGTGAATCTTAAATAATATTGTTGTGGTGCTGAGTGATGGTGAAGAAAGGAACAACGACAGGTTGATAGATTAAAGAGAGTTTATATCAGGCTTAGTAAGTACAGAGAATGGTTAGTATAGTCATTGGCAGTGTCATTAGCCCAACATTCAAGAAGCTTGTCTATTGCCTTCTCCAGCAAAATACGTGGCTACACTTACATGCCTATTGGGCAAGTCTATGTAGTAAGAGTAGAAGGGGTATAAGGCCCTTCAACAAATATTTATTACAGAAACTTTTAAACCGTCATTAAAAGTTTTCTTTATTTTTCTCTCATTTCTCGTCTAATCTCCCTCACCAGTCCCAAGATTCATGACGTACACGGTTTTACTGTTCACCTTATTTAATGATGAGGTCCTGTAGATTTGTCTCCTTCAGTTGTTTCAATGTTTGCATGAGTTTAACCATTTGCCTGAAGCAGTGCAAGGTGCCATCGTTTTGTGAACTCTGCAACAGCCTAGTGAATGTAAACATCAGTAACAAACACTCATTTGTATGGATAAAGTAATAAAGCCACAAAACAAGAATTATTTTAACATTGAGGCTTCCAGGGTTTGAAACATTCAAGTAATGAGTTACAATATCTTCATTAGTTTATCAAAACTTCCAAGAAACTGTAATGTCTAAAGATTTGCCGAAGGGCATCACCTTTCCCTGGTCTAAGCCTAAGGATATGTCTACAGCCCCCAGGTTTTGTTTAATGATCTTCTTATTCCTGAGTTTTTGCCAACCAGTTCCTCTAAAATTTGACGAGATTTGAGCGTATAAAATCTATTTTAACAATCTGTTATCTTTAAGTAGATTCAAGTAGAAATTCTATCTTGGATTATTCAGACCAAGTATCTTGGACATGCAAGCATTTTGTTTATTTTGGTTTACGGCATATCAACCATTTTAGGTCATTTAAAGCCATAATCGTTTTTGATAAAAGTTTTTTTTTGCATACACAGTTTTTTGGAATAACACAATATGCACTATTTATTCCATAGCTGAAGGGAATGTCGGGATTCATACCTTTTCCAAGGATATTAGTCCAAATGTGAATGCAAGCAGAACAACTGGGATTCTACCTGCATATTATGGTTCTGAAGTACGACATATTAAATTTCTTTAAAATGGATTTTTACAATATGTCTTGCAAGTGATTCAACACCAGGTTTGTTATTAAATTAATGCAACTCAGAGCCAATTAGTCACTAAGGATAAAGTTTCTACACCATCTGATTTTCAACACTTCTGGGAAAGATTAAAAGAACTATGTTGTAAATTCAAGAAAATATCTTAATATGTATTTTATTTAGCAAACCAAAGTCCTTTATTTGCATTTATTTAATTCACCATGAATCCTTATCGAATGTAAAGCCATTACCAACCCCAGAAACAACCTCTTTAATGCTATTGATATGAAAAATCTATTTGAATAATGATATAGAGAATATCTTTATATTTTTGAAAGAACTAAAAATATATCAGAAGATCTGAATCAAGAAAATAACAATAAAAAACTTAACTGACCTTAAATAAACCAAAGCAGTTGATAAGTAAAAAAAAAAAAATCATTAATCTTTAGCTGATTAATTCTTTGGCCTTCTTCAGATGATCAAGTTTTTTTTTGTTCAAGGTCACAATCAAATCTGTACTCTGATGGGGTTTTTTTCTGCCATGAAAAAGTGTTATTTTTTTCTCAAATTTTTTAAACAGGGAGTCTGCATATTTTTTAAAACTATTTGTAACATGAGAAATACAATAAAGTTCTAAAAGGGTGGAATCCAAGCATAAAAATGTTATCAAGTCTGGAATTTAAAAATATGCTAGAGTTTTCAGTTAAAGGATAGTGATTTTTTTACAACTCTTACATAGCTTTGTTTATTACTGATTAATTGGCCAAAAACATAGTGAATTTAAAAAATACAAAGATGAGGACTATAATCTACATGACAAATATACAAATTTATATTGCCTAATCTCAAGGAATCTGAAGAACAATTGCTCATTATATTAACAATTTACAATATATATAAGTCCTGTTGAGGTTGCTATGGTTTGAGTCAGAAAGTTTTATACGTATAATTTAATTTTTAAATGGATTTAAAAAAAAAAAAAGAAAAAAAAACATTTTAGAAAAATAGTCCAGTTTTTTAATTTAGGTATGATCATCCCAAGTGAAAGATATTACTGTTCAATCAGAAAGTAGTTTCATTTTGCCAATATTAAACAACTTTCTGACTCAACAATAAGCAGAACATGGGAAAATTCCAATAACTGTTTTTTTTTAAAAAAAGGTATTACATTTCTTTTTTTAATTACACAATAATTGATCCTCTCAGCAACTTGACATTTTCTTTTAAAATATAAAACAGATAAAGAGAGAATTTGAAAGCTTAACCAGAATGTCAGCCTTAAAAAACTTTTCAGTCAGGCTAAAGTGTGAAAATTACTTGAAAATAGGATTTATTTCATGCAATTACATGGTGCCATAAGAGAGCTTTAGTCTTAAAAAAAATTTGGCTTTATAAGGTTTTGTCCAGGTTTTGGTTAATTTGACAGGTGGAAAGTTATACCTGTTTTGAATTAGCCCACTCCTGTTTTTTCATTATTGACTTTGCCTTGCATCATCCATTTAAGCAGTAACATACCATACAGGTCAGTTGAGTAGTAGAAGTAGAGAGTGTCTGAAAATTTAGGTAAAAGCTTATCATTCAACATGAGAGGAGGTTGGGGGTCAGTTAGGTAATATTTGAACAGACCACCCCAAGTAACATTTACTCTAGCTACACTACTGTATTAATATGACAATAACAACAAGCTCTAATTCACCTTTAAGAGGTATAAGATATATTTAATTGTAGAAAGACATAAGTAAATGGTTGTTTATAGTTTATTTTATTTTCAAAAATGCAACATTTGAATTAATTATTTTAAGAAAAAATATAAGCAAAAGATAGACACCTTCATATAGCAATATTATTCTTCAATAAAAAAGTTTTCAAGGTTGTACAACTAAAGAAAAACCTCTTAAGAAAAAAAAATTATGTTTGATCTTGTTTGTGAATATTCAAGTCTCTATTGCAATGGACAGAAATACAAGGGTGGGTCTAGAAGAGTGCTTAGACCTCAATTGCAGGCAGGGAGAGGAGTAATGTTGCTAAGCACAGGGTGTGTCAGTGAGGCATTTTATTCATTTATTTATGAATATTTCACTTAAAAAGAAATAAAAATTCAGATTCATTGTCTTTGAAGTTTATAACTAAAAGCATTATATCAATTTTTATGATGATTTTTTTCTTAGTTTTTTTTCTTTCCTGCTTTTTATAAAATATGTACCTATTTCAAAATTTTCTAAAGTAGAAAATACCCATGACTAAGTGCTAATGCCTAAGATCAGCATTTTTCAATTTTTAAAAAATTTAGGGTGCACTTGTAGGGTAGCACAAAACTATTGCATCCTTAATCAATTTTGATAGCAGGATATACAGTAGTGTCTATAAGTTAAGAAACAAAGTTTATCTAAATGTAAAAAACTCATATGAATTCAAAATCAAAAACGAAAAAAATAATTTTTATTTAACTAGCATCATTGAACATTGGAATAATTACAAAAAAGTTTTTTTTCCTTCTTCATAGGAAAAGTTAGAAGCCATTTTAAAAAAATTATCAACAGTTTCTTAACTTATGGACGCTACTGTATATATAAGTTAATCATCAACCCAAGTTAGACACAAGGCCCTGGGCTTTCGTAACTTGTGTTACAAGATGATCTACTCTCTTTAAGTTGATGATCTCATCCACCGGGTGTTTAGAATCAGTGTTCTCTTTACACTTGAGTGTAAAACAAAAAATAAATCATATTGAAATGTTTATTTCCAAGCAAGGGCAGACTGAGCCATTAGTCAATTGAATCATGCCTGAAGGCCCAGATCTGCAAAGGGGCCAGCCTGGCTGCCAATAAAATTATTAAAGAACTTCTTTTTATACATTCTAATACATGCATTATAACTCTGGTCAGTCCACTTTGCCTGTACATGATATTTTATGACTAATCGCCATAACTAACCAACGGATATAGTTAAGCCAATAAACACAGATCACCTCTTGCACAGCCTCTACATATGACATTTAACAGTAAAAAATGAGTGTTAGGGTGCCTATTGTATTTTCTACCCAGGAGCCCACAACATTCTCAGTCTATCTCCATTGTAAAGGGATTAAAATTGACTGAATATTTTAATGGTTTTTCTTTTAATCTGATTTGCATGGACATTGACAAAAAAAACCCAAACAAATCTTATTCTCATTTCTTGGGGAATGCAATGGTGTAACTAGAGTAAATTTCACCTGGGGCGGTCCAATCAAATGCTACTCCACTGACATCGACATCACACTAATCTGAATGCATCTCTTCTTGAATAGTTCAGGAAACCTAATAAAACTCCATTAATAAACTGATAGAGTAGCACCCCCTGTCATATCGATGATACCCTTTGATTCTTGTAGGTGTGGGGCAACTCAAGAGAGCTATTGATTAGCACATTTCAAAAATAAGAAAAACCTAGACAAAACATCATAAAATATTTTCAGACTATTTTTGCATCTTAACTTGGTTGTAACATTTTGATAAAGTGACACTGAACCACTACCTGAACATCCACTTAGTTATGCCACAGAGTGAATGGATTTAATCTTTTTTAATTTCTTCTATATTTTAAAAGCAGAAAATACTTAATTTGTAAAGATATAAAAAATAAACCTGTAATTATCATCAAATACTTTATAAGCCAGTGAAAGAATTTAATGGTAAAAAATGTTTAACATAACTTATCTTGTTTAATAGATGAACAACAATCTATAAGAACTGGGAGGGTTTATCAAGATATAGAAGTCCATATTATTAACTCAACACCATAGACCAAAGACATGATGAGACATACTGGACTATCTTAATGTGAACACAGCATTGGCATAATTATAGAGTTCATTTTGGGGAATTATTTTCTTGTTCTTCATAAATTAAAACTAATTCTGCTGAATTAAACAATTTGTTTTTAATTACATTTTTCTAATCAATCCAACAAGAGTTTTTCTTTTTCTGATAATATTTGTCCTTCACCGAGTTTTCTGCTTTAAGTCTGATTAAAGATTAATCAAAATATTTTCTTCATCTAAAATTTCAAGCCTAAATAATGCTTTCTGTTTATTTTCTTTCAATTTAAATCTTCCATTTTTTTGTAATTTTTAAAAATCTCCTGACAGTATTAAAGACAGAGAGTGTTGTGTGTAATTCCCTGCAAGGTTTAGTTAGAAAAAAAAAGAAGAAAAATTAAATAAATTTTAAGCTAACTTTACAATAAAACATAATCACACATCAATACAAAATATTGATTTTTTGCTTTGTTTACTCTTACATTTTTATGTGTTTTTTAAGTTTCTAAAAAAGTTAGAAAAATTGTTTCAAAAGTTTGAAAATGATTTTAATAATAAATAGGTGACAGACTCAAAACCAAATTTTTCATTCTTTGATGAACAATTATGGTTGAAGAAGCAAAATTTAGGCAAACTAATATTAAAAATCCCCTGAACATCATACTATAAATTGCAGGTCCATATATTAATATCACTCTAGATTTTTCATTCTGTGACCCACACCATGGGTGGGAGAGAGAGAAAAATAGGTAAACAAATGCTTATCCTCCCCTCTTATTATTTTTCCAAGGCACAAATGTTGTACATTTGTAAGAATTTAATAACACAATTTTTAATAAAAACTTCTTTAATGGTAGTGAATATTGTTGCAGTGAATAAAGAGCTGAATTATAATTGGTCAGATTTTGGCAAAAAGCCAAAGTTTCAGCATTCAGTTTGTGGATTAAAATTGAAATAAAGAATTAATTAATGTAACCAAATTTTAATTAATTATTGTCATTAAATTTTTCAAGTTTTTTTTTTTAGTAACATTTTTCTTGGAAATGTATTGTTTGTTTTTATGGCATATCAACCTTCTAAGATAATTTAATGTCTGGAACAGTAATTTTTAACAGACATTCTTTTGTTTACAGAGTTTTTGGAATAAGACAATGTAAACTATTTAACCCATAGCTGGAGGGAATGTGGGAATTCAGACGTTTCCTAAGGTTAAGAGTTCAAATATGAACGCGAACAGAATGACTGGAATTTAAACTTGTGTATTATGATTCCAAAGTCCAACTGTTTATCCACTGTCCTCAGTGGACTTCTGACAAGTATTGTAGCTCAGGGGATTCTCTTAGTTTATGTTTAACAGTGAATGGGTAATGCTGCATCTCCCTTTTTCAGGAGGCAAGAGTGCATAACATTGAAAATATTGTTTCTTTCCTAGATAAGTTAGTTGAGCTTAAAAAGAGTTTTGAATTATTAAAATTATGACAGACATTTTCAGGCAAAAATCTTTCTTTGCCAACATTATTTTTTTAAGATTATTAAAAAGAGAGAGAGAGAAGAGAGAGAAAGGGGGGGAGAAGAGAGAGGGGGGAAAGAAGAGGGAGAGAGAGAGAGAGAAGAGAGAGGGGGAGAAGAGGGAGAGAGAGAGAGAAAGTGGGGGAGAGAAAGAGGGAGAGGAGAGAGAGGGGGAAAGAAGAGGGAGAGAGAGAAGAGAGAGAGAGAAAGGGGGAGAGAAGAGAGAGAGGGGGGAGAAGAGGGAGAGAGAGAGAGAGAGAGAAAAGGGAAAAAATCCCGAAAATACAAAGTGTCATGGTTAGAAAAAAAAAATTATTTCTTTTCAATAAATAAACTTTGAACTAAAATAAAGGAAGTCAAATATAGGTCAAAGGTCAACATATTTGACAATTGTTTACTGAACTTTTATCGATTTAGTTCTTCCTTAAACTTTTGAGTTCAATTTAGAGATTTTCCTTTTGTCATTGATTTGCAAATATGTTTCAAGAGAAACTTTCAAGTTCTATTCTTGTTTGCATTTTTGAGCGATTAATCATGAAAAACCTTTCTGGTTGCAATAATATTAACATATTCCAAATTAGAATTCATACACATTTAAGTGTTTGGCAATTTTGATAATAAGACATTTTAGATCTGAAGTTATTTGTATGGGAGAGATGGAGAGTTTTGAACTATTAATATTAGGACGACAGAAATTTTGGTGCAATAACCTTTCCTTGCTTGGAGATTTTTAAAAATAACTTGAAATAAAGAAAAAAAAAAACAAAAAATAAACAGCAAAAATATAATTTCTGGATTTATTTTTTGGAAAGACTATTCTATCTTCCACACTCCTATCAAGTGTCCAATAAACAATGAAAATTTAAGGCAAAAATAAAAACTAGAAGGGTCAGAGGTCAAAAGTATATTGAAACTCAAAATCAGAGAAGGTTGTGTAATGATATTATTCTTGAATATTACATTTTATCATTATCTATTATCACATAGTATACATTTTAATTATTAATAATTTTACCAGATTGGATCCTCCTACGCTAGATTCAACAGTAATTAGCGAATATTTTTCATACTTCAAGACACTCTGTACTGAATAATTAAAATTTGGTAACTTTGTATATAGTAATTAAATTGATTACCTAATATTCAATAACTTGGTCTGGTGGAATAAAGATTTTTTACAATCAGTTTTTTTTGGTTTTTTTCAAGGCATTTAAAAGCATTTGTGGGTTATTTAATCCTAATATTAATTGTCTTTTATTTACTCGGTTGAACACTAAGCCAAATTAGCCACAAGAACAATTTCAAATGCTCATTATATCCTTGGGCTTTTGCATTCAGTGCTGCCCTTCACCTAGATAAGTTACACTCCTGAGATAACAAGCCCCATCTTTCAGAGAGAGTTAAACATAAATGCATTGGTTTTGACTTGGATTTGAACTCGTGTAATACAATTCCAGAGTCCAAGCTTTTACCAATGCTCCTACCTCACTGCTCCAAAACATTAGATGTTGAAGTATGGTAAGATTTGATTTGAAATCTCTTCTGATTCATTTACGGGGAATAAAAAATATAAAGCAATATTTTTTGAATGACCCTTGTTCTTCACAAATGGCCCTTTGTTGCATGTATAGGTGCCCTTATAACTAAGACTAATCTAAGACTAAGGATACATCTAGCCAGTGATTTGACCATGCCTCCTAACACTAACCTTGGTATATTTCCTTCCTCCATGAAACAGAGTCTGGTATTCTTAACCAACCTGCCAGGCAATTATAAGAAGAGATTAAGAAATGCGACTGAAGGAGTTCCCTCTACACTCACCAAACTAGAGAACTAAATAATAAAATAACAATATTTTTAGTCACTCATCTTGTAGCCAGGATTGATATTGCTTAACTTTGGTGATCTTATGGGAACCAGTGTCGCCAACATGATTTGACCATATAGTCAAAAACTTAATATACTTGTCCTTTTAATTCCTTTAACTTCTATAAACTATTTGAATTAAAAAAAAAGAATTTAACTAATTTATTCAGAACAATATTCTACACAAATAAAAATTAAAAAACAATATTTGGATATTTTTTTTTCAATGATTTCAAATGTTTTCAATTTGATGCTAAATTCACAGGAGTTACCATTATTTTGTTTAATTCTCTACTTTGAATAAACAAAAACAATTATTCATATTAATAGAATAAAAAACAAAGACATAAACAAATTTCCACTGATTAAAATTTGAAGAACAAAACACTTTAAAATCTGACTAAAGTAAATCTCCTGCAAGTATGCCAATAATATTTCAAGTTTTCAGCTTGGTTCTGGCATTAGCAAAGTAGCCAAACAAAATGTTGATTATTCATTCTTTCTACTTTTTTTTCTTGTTCTTGTTCTGGCAGTGTTGATAATCAGCAAGCATTACTGGGTTATTTCAGGAATAGAAAATCACTTATCAGTGTAAAACTATAAATAAGACGCATTAAATAGTTTTATCATGAAACAGTGATTGAGATGTTAGCATCATTTCTGTTGCTGATGCCAGTTTCAGGTAACAAGGTGAATCAAAGGGAGATAATTAAAATCTATCTTGGTACATCATCATCTCTCAATTAGACACAAATATTTTTTTTTTCTTGGCTGTTGAACTGCCCTTTCTTTTATTTAATTTATATTTCTAAAATTTCTTTACAAACTTTCTTCCTCTCTTGATTTGGACATGTATGTATATCTCTTTTCTTTGGCCTGTATACTTATATGTTCCATCTCATTTATCTTAAGTATTCACACACATACATACGCACATACATACATACACACTATTACTTTCCTTTCTTTTTCTCTCAGTTATATATCTGCATCTTTCTTGCTTATTTGTGTTTTATGGCATATCAACCTTTTTAGGTCATTTAATGCAAGGAACAATCATTTTTTGATAAACGTCCACACATAATTTTCTAAATAACACAACGTGCATTATTTAGCCCATAGGTGGAGGGAAAGTGGAGATTCATACTTTTCCCATGAGTAAGAGTCCGAATGTGAATGAATACGGAAGAAATGGGATTAAAATGTGTTTTACAATTTCAAACTGCAACCGCCTATCCACTGTTTCAAGTCAACAATTGGTTGGCTTTAATTTCTTCACTATTATTCACTACATTAATCAACAACAAATTCGTCCACAATTTTTTTTCAGGTGGATTAGGATGAATTTGCCGAGATGAATTAAAAAAAAAACCACATTGCTCAATCAAATCCAGTTTTTTAGCTATGACCACATGTCAACTTTTAAAGTTTTTGTTCAGATGTATGCATGTATGAAGCATTTCAGAAGAAGTTGGTCGATAAAACGGCAGATTGAATAATTGTTTTGATTGGAAATGATTATTTTAAGGACAAGAACTTTTCAGGTCCGATAATTCTAGGCATTGATATTTGTTGACAAAAATCATCTGATAATGCCACAATAATGGAATTGGTTTTGTCTCAACATCTGATTTTTTTTTTTTCACATCAACTCAGTACAAAGACGTGAACTGATGTAGGGAAATTGATGACATTTCCTGATTCAGCAGTACCATAAATCGTTTGTATTAAACAACATATGTAGACAACATTAAAAAAATAAAAGATTGTTGTATGCTACCTTTTATTTCATTTTAAGCACACTCGTATTTTCTTTCTTTAACCTGCAATTTGTCTCTTTCTCTAGACAGAGAGGTCTCCAGGATAATAGCCTGAGATTTTTGTCATCATATTAAACAATTTAAAATTTTCATAATTCCATTACATTTACTTGCCCATATAACAATATTCTTGTTATAGTCTCTTTGTTCAAGGTGTTATATATAAAAGACATTCTTCTTTTGATGAAACCCAGGTAGAGAACTTCTTTCTTGAATAAATTATAGCTCTACTACTGTATTGTGCACTTTTCTTGGTTCATTATTTCTCCATTCTTCTATTTAGAAAATGAAGAATCTCAGAGATACACAAACATATATTCTACACTTTTTTTGCATTTTTCATATCTTTTACTTTTCTCTTCTTTAGATCTATATTTCTTAAAACAATAACATCGACTGTTTTAACTAACACTTTGTAGATAGAGTATAACAAATACTATGAAATAATCCAAGGAAGATGTGATCAAAATCTTATAGAGTTGATATCACATCCTTGTTTTTTATTTTTTCAAAATTATTTGTATTATATATATATATATATATATATATATATATATATAATAAAAATAATTTTTAAAAATAATTTTCTATCACACAGACAGACAAATATATATATATATGTGATAGAAAATTAT
>JAUZSX010041471.1:0-20374 GCA_034780655.1 Idiosepius hallami
AATAGTGTACAGTGTTCCTTATCCTTGATAAAGGATATTTAGAGTAGGTATTATTTATAAAAAAGGGTATTTATTTTTTTTTAAGATTAATACTATGTTTTACAACTTGGTAATAAATTAAAACAAATAAAATATTGCTCAAAGGAATAAATAATATCCTGGTATCTTGGATTGTTAAGAAAATTATGATTTTATAAAGAAACCTTGTGTGCTATACTTTTTTGGGGGGTGGGGGGTTATTGATGCTATTTGTAATTTTTGGTAGTATAGTTTCAATATTAAATAATTTGGTAAAGAATGATAACCAATATAATTCCTTTATATTAAACTAAATTTTTATGAAAAAATTATTAGGAGTGCACTTATTTCAGGTTATACTGTACATGTATGTGTGTGTGTTCTTTATTTTTGTTTTGTTATATATTATCAATTCAATGATTTAGTCATGCCTGCTCTTGTAGATATATTGTAGTTCCTAGTAAGTATTAGTATTGATAGATTTAAAGAAGAAATAGAAGGTAATTTTAATAGTATGGTGTCTCTCCCAGATATGTTCTTTAACATTTAAAAATAAAATTTACTTTTGTTTCTGACAAGCAGGAAGAGGCAGCCAAAAAGGAAAAGCTTGCAGTATGTATATATGTATAAATATATATCTCCCGGCTATTATCAGAACTATAGCACACTGAAAATCCTTTCCTATCACTGTAGTTTTATTTCACAATAGAAAAACATGTTCTAATTTTTAATTATTAAAATAATCCTATGCTTTTTTTCTACAGTGTGTACAATTAAAAGTTTAGTTTTTTCTTAGTGAATTGATAATGAAAAAATTATTCTAATATTACTAAAATAGATTACTTCAAAAATGAACTATTAGTTACTAATGCCTTTTTTTACATGAACATCAGATATTTTTTATTCTTTCTTTAAATAGAAATTATTATTCAAAGTAATTCTTAATTAAAAAAAACTACTCTGAGATTAGTAATTCTGTCTTTTATTATTTTATTGATCGCTAATTCTTATTAAGAAGTATTTGTCAATGGTGAAATTAATCATTACTTAACATTTTCATGACTTCAAAGAAGTAGGTCTTATTTAAAATTACTGGCTGGTAAATCACCAGCACACTTCTTATTTAAACTTACACTTCTTATTTAAACTTACAGTTAGAATTTTTTTTTAATCCTTCACACATTTTTTTTCTTTTTATTATTATTTTTGATTGATTGACTAATTTCTTAAATAACCTTCATTTTATGTAAAATTTATGTATTTATAAACAGTGTTTCTCGAAAAAAAATTTAAAAGTTCAGAGTATACTTTCAATTTTTATTTGCTAAATCAAATATAAAATTGTTTACTATAAAAATAATAAAGAATTTTATTCAAATCATTGTATATTTTTATTAAAAGAAATCCTTGTTAAAGATTAGTGAATTCTATTTTCAAGCCATCAGTAAACTTGAATGCACTGGTTATGTGACATTACTCAGAATGGATTAGGTTTGATTTTTCTATTAATTCAACTCTTTTATCTGTTGAATAATTTTATTCCTATAGTTTGCTTTATTTTTTAGTGTTAACAATTTTAATAAAAATGAAATAAAGGATAACTATGCAAGAGTTATCAAAAGTTATCTTTTTATCTTTGCCAATTTTTTTGCATTAAATGATTTATTTATTTTTTTTACTTATATTTATTGAGAAATCATGATGAATACAAAAGTAATTGATCAAATTTTTTTTTAAAATTGGTAAATAAGAATACAAACAAAACTTTTTTTGTACTTGTACTAATCCTCAACATAACTAAAATATTTCAATTTTACCCACTTTTATATTTACTTGATTTATATTTAGATAATAATTTTACTATATGATAATTTTTCATCAATTGTGGTGAGATGTAAAATTGTCATGGGCTCTACCTAAAATGGCTTTAATGTATATGAAAATATACATCAAAGCTATTATAGTAATGTCTATGTATATCTAATTTTCTAATACTCAGATGCCTAGTTATTATTTACTTCTATTTAGCCATAGACATTTCAAATTCCTGAATGATTGCAATGATCCCTGGAAATCAAATATTAATTATTTTGATATAGAAAGAGAAATCCAGAATTAAATGTAATGGAAGACTATAAATGATTTTCAGTGGTCTTGTGTTGAATAATGATAACTTACAAGATTGTATCTATTATCTACATAGCTGTATCAGTTTGTAATGGGAGCATGGATATCAAACATTAGCTTTGTAGTAACTAATTTCTCTGTCTTCTCTCTTTCTCTCTCTATTTCTTTCGCATTTTAGTTACATCATTGGAAAACTCTGGATCGCTTTGTTAATCAGCCTTTGTGGTTTAGAAAAAAAAGATTCATTTTATAGTAGAAAGTCAAAGCATGATTCTGTGAATTCCAGTTATTTCCATAAGTTAATATTTTTAGAATATTTTTTTATTAAAAGGGAGTATTATAATATCATTTTTTTCTTAATTATTCCTAATATTAATAGATTTAACATTATTTTAGAAACAAACTATACAAATTGAGTATATTACCATGGACAAAGAAATTTGTTAAGCCAAATTACATGATGTTTGTAATAGGTGAGTGGTTGTTTGTTTTGATTTTGTTTTATGGTATAACTTTTTTAGAGTGGTTAATGGTTAATGGATTTTGAAATAGTCTTGCATGAGTTCAAATCCAGATTGAACCACTTTGGTCCATTGTAATTGCTCTGGACATTTAGGGATTTTTTAAACTCATATAGCAAATTATAAAAGTAAAGGACAACATTGACTATAAAATTCATGCAGAATCAGCTCTTGAATCCCGACATATTGATTGCCATGGAAAGGGAAAACTCTGAAAAAAAAACCTACAGTTTAGTAGCTGCCATCATCTCATAATCTTGTTAAGGTAGTTTGGGCATTCATGACAATATTATACAATTTATCAAGGTTTTCAGGTTTGCCAAAAAGCACATATATATGATCTTGTGTCAAATCATATTTACACCAAAAAAAAAAAAAAAACTAATTACCTGGTATTTGAAAAGTACAAAATTAGATTAAAAGACATTTCAAATCAATAATTAAATGATGGGAGAAAATTAAAGGTAAATAATGTATGTACTTAATAAGAGTAAAATATTTTTGCAATATTACTCAGAGGTTGCATTTGGCCCTTAGTAGCTATTTTTCTGATCAAATGCCAAACTAAAGTTGTTCAACGTGTCTGAATACTCCATATATCAAATTTCAAGTCTCTAGACTAAAAACTTGCAAGGTAGTTTTTAGGTCTGTTGTTATGAAACTTTTGAACAATTCTTTCAAGAGTATGTAAAATTTCATTTAAATTGGATTATTCTTTTCAGAACCAGACTTGTAAAGTACAAATGTGTAAATTTTGAAGAAAATTGTCCCAGCCATTTCAAAGCGTAGGGAATGAACTCACACAGAGACAAAGTTTCATTTATATATAACTTTAGATCAAAGTTATATTTTATAGAGAAGATTTTATTGAATAAAACTTATTTGAAAAATATGAAAAAAAACCTAAAAACTCAAATTTATCAAATAATTCATATGTCTAAAAATAAAGTTTTATAAACATTAATTCAATCTTTATTTTAATTGAAGAAATATCCATGAAAAATCCATGGAAATAGAAATTAAAACAATATTTGATTAATGATAAAAATATTCACAATGTTTTGTTCTAAAACAATTGAGATTTGGCACTTAACTAAGAATAAATATATATGTTTTATATTCATTTACACTGCTACATACAAATTTATTAGAGGCTAAAGTAACTAATATTGATCACATTTTGAAAATTAAGAAGACTATATATAAAAATTTTATAAATGGTTGGTTTTATAAATTTTTAATGTTTAATTTGATTTGTTTTGATTATTTGCTCAAATAAAATTATTCAACTAATGTTTTTTTTACTATTTCAAATATTTCTTAAATGAGAAATTATTTTTTGATAAAACTTTAAGTATGTGTTTGGAAATATTGATTAAACATCTTTAAAAAATAATAATAAATTTGTTTCCACTATTGGAGAAATATTTTGATAAATGAAAGAGTTTAAAAAGTTTTGGAAATGATACTTAATTTTTGTATTTTGAACAGCATCTTTATCTTATGACTCTTGGTAATTTTCTATTTGTCAAGCCCTAAGTCATCAGCACTCTTTCAGAGGGCTATTTTTGCTATCTTATACTGGAATTCACAGTCTGTAGAAGTATTTAGATTAGTATGTGGTTACTATATGAAATGGAATTAGTGCTCAGCCCCAATTAAAAGCTTAAAGAAGAAAAAGATATTTTTAAAATGGTTGTGAATGTTTATCTATTCATTCCAATATTTGTCCAGACTAAGAAACTCATTCTTTAGGTTACTTTTGTCATTGTGAGTTTTGGCTGATCTACTCTACATCATTCTTCAACAGAACATTATTCATAAAATGGATTTTGTGAAATGTTCTATTAATAATAATAATAATAATAATAATGTAGAGAAGATGTTCAATAGTTTAAACCACTCTTGGAATGGTAAGGATTTGTTTTCCAAAATGATGGAAAGATTAGATTTTGTCAATTAGCTTGGATAGATTCATCAACTATGAGTTTAAATGTCTGAAGCTTGAATATTTTTAGCTTGTTTGTTCTTTAATTTGCTTTCATTTTTGTGAATCTATGTCAACTGGTCATTTTCATGTGAAGATTCTGTCATCTTGTTCTTTACCATAATATTGAGGTCCTTCAGTTTGCAGCAACTATTTATTTTATTTTTCTAGAATTCAAAACAATATACTTTGTGCTTTTAAAGATGTTGCTGATAATATTCTTTATTGACTGACTATAAAAAAATGTAAATATGGTATTCTATGTTTTGTTTTTGTTTTTTTCATTTTTTTATGCATATGTATCCATAATATTGATCATTTTTGCCAGGTTTTCTTGTACTCAGTAATATTTATATCTCTGACTGATAATGTTGTGATTTATAATTTTATTTGAAAATGGATATGCAAGTTAATCAATTACATACATTTTGCTAATATTTGAATCACTTGCCTTACTCTATAGTCTATTTGTAATGTTTAAAATTATTCCCATATTGCCAAATAATACCAATGAAACAAAAGCTAGACACAAGATTGGGATAAACAAATTAATTTCCAATAGGAAGTATTATCTATTATGATTTTGTTATGATTTCAATATTTCTCCATTTGCAATGTAAAATGAATATCAATATGGAAGATGTTTCTATATCTGTTTTTAAAATAATTCAATATTCTAATGAGGTTCTTGTTATATTTAGTATTTATTGTATTAGTCAAAGTTTCATATTTTACCTATATGAAATTAGATATAATTGTAAACTTTAAACATTTTTTATAAATATATATTGTATACACATTCACTTTGTTTCTAGTTTTGGCATAATTCCATTTAGTTTAAATTTTAACTTTATTTATTTCATAGTTAGTCTACCTAATACATTCATATGTTCAATTGTATTTCATAGTCACTAAATTACTTATTCATGCATGAATATTAAAGAAATTCACTTTTATTTTTGAATACATTCTTTTAATATCATTTTGTTTCTTTGGTTAAAAGTTTTTAATTGTAGATAATAATAAAATATTTATTGAAATTCTAGAAAAATAATTAGTGCAAAGGATATATATTCTGTAATTACCCTCAACTCATAAATGTAATGATCCAAGGAATCAACGTAAAGTAAAGTATTTTAATAAGTTGCTTCACCATCAATTATCACATTTATATCTCAGTTCTTCTTATTTATATTTTAACTTATTAATAGTTTTGCTTTATTAAGATTCCTCATTTTCTTATCCATTATAACTTGGTTATTACTATTTACTGTATTTAAGCATCACCATGTCTTATCATCCTTCCCATTATATTATATTTACACAAGTATAACAGTAGAAAATCCAGTTATGTGGATTCTATACAGATCCTATGAGTTCAATCCTCTGTTTAAAATTCAGTGGGACAAATATCTGCCTCATAAAGGAAAAGTTTCAAATAAATGAATAAGGACTGTCTATGTACATGAAATAAAAATTGATTTAGGAGACCTGAAGAAGTGTAGAGTTCAAAAAGGAATCATTCTGGCCACTTCCTGGTGCTTAACTAATTTATAAATTTGTCAAGAGATTACACCTCAGCTTAAGGCTATCTTTTGTACGAGGGCCAATTTAGAGCTTCTATGACAATTAATCTAAATTTTTTTTTCAGCAACTGATTAAAGGGGTTTGTTCCAAATTTAACCTGAAGATGATATGACACTACTAACCAATCTACTTTAGCTGACAAAAAAATATTAATATTAAGTTTGTTTAACATGTTATAACTTTTTGGCCAAATGTTGCTGAGTTTAAACTGGAAATAACTATTTATGTGCAAAGTTTATGCAGCCCAATGATCTGAAACAAATTTATTTGATATTTAATCAAAATGACAGTGTAACCAAAACCAGCTTCTTATTTTTTGAAATATTTTGTTTTTATTTGTGTTAAAAATGTTATACAAGTTTTTTTTTAAGTTTTAAAATCTTGAATTTTTTAAATTTTACATTATTTAATCATGATATGAGTATTGCTACAATTCATAAACATGAATTTTTTTTGTAAATTTTTTATTGATCTGAATCAAAATAAGTTTAATCTTTAACAACAAATGAGTTTTTGGTTGATGTAAATAATTTTGAATAACAATGGAAATCTTTTACAATTGGACAATCCATTTTCTCGGTATTTTGAAAGAAAAAAAGTCCTCTTATTCTTATAGTTCAAGTTATTCAATCTAACATTAATAAATTATAAATATTAAAAATTTATCAAAGATCTTAACAGGAATCCATTAAAAAATTAGAAATTAATTTGAAAGATTTATTGTAAAACTAACCAAAACCTTGTCCCAAATGGAAAATAAAACTGAATAGAATTAGAAAAGAGAAAATTGTGGATAGATAATTTGATTGGTTTAATAACAATTCACTATTATAAGTTTTCTACAAATAAATTTTCTGACAAAAAAGTTTAAATGCTAATCTTTAAAAGTCATTATTTAATGATCGCCAAGTACCAAGAAAATGATAAAATAGAATTTGACTGGACAAAATGATAAATACTAAATACATTATACAATATTTCATTCCCCTATTATGTTTTAGTGCTTCTTTGAAAAAATAGAAATGATATGAGATAAACCCTAGTAAGAAATGTTCTAATGAAAGAAATTGTTCTAATTAGCAATTTTTCAATGAAAACATTTATGTAAAATTAAATTGAAAAATGAAATTTTTTATTTTTGTACTGTAATGAAGTGATATTCTATTGGTAATGAGATTTATTATGACATTATTTCCAGTAAGACAAATTTGCTAATATCAAATTCAATAAAGAAGCAAAAAATTCATTTTTCTGAGTTGTAGCTGTATTTAATGTGCATATTTATTGGAATCATTTTGAGAATGTTTTTATATGGAGTGAACAACATTCTCATATCAAACAACTCTAGGATGTCTGAAAAAATCTATACACACTTTAAATGAAATAACAATAGATGTAGAATTATTTCAATCAGGCATGAAAATCCAGTTGTAAATGGGCCACATATAACTTTTTGTAATACCTTCTTTATGAGGCCTTAATCAGCACTGGTTCTGAATTTGGGTCCAAGCAAATTCCAGGAGTCTATGAAAGGTAAAAGGTAAACACACGCATGCACACCTCGTATTTAAGTTAAACCAATTCCCCTACTTGTTTATTTTTAAATTTGTCTCTGAAATACAATTATAAAACTCATGTAAGAAATATTTATTTTGTAATGATTTTCATGGAGAAAGAATTATTATATAAAGAAAGTGATTTTTTAAACAAGTTTGTTTGTCCATTTATAGAACATATATTTTTGAAAAAATCATATTTTACTTTTACTAGTATGATGAATTTAAGCAATTTACTATTAAAAGCCAGAGTGCAATTTCCTCAACCTAACTAAAAACCATTGGCCTAAATATTTACAAAATTGTTAAACTGAAAATAGAATCTCAGATTCTGAAATAATGATTTGTATTATGAAATTGGTTTTGTTGATTTTAAAGATTATATGTGACCAAAAGCTCAAACAAGTTTTCCAAATCTTAAATAAAAAAAAGCTCATCTTAACATATTTATAAATCATTTGTGTATGATAAAAAGCATTTCTTTGAGTGTATGTACTTACATTTTATTGGTGAAAGCTATATATTTGAAATCTATTTTCAACTTTTCATTTGTTTTCAGGATTTTGTTTCCCATGTTTTTATATTTTTTATTATTTGTTCTCATTTTATGCCCTAAATATGAAAATCTAAATTTTAAAAATAATTAAACATTTACTAAATCCACAACCATTTTAAAATTTGTAATTGTGCTTATTTCATTTTGATAATTTACAAACTATGAATGAATTTTAAAAAAATCTTTTTCAAATCATAAAAATTAATAAACTAGAAATTAATCAAGTCAATCTTATCTAAAACTACTTATTTAAAAAGAAAATAAACTGAACTGAAAACATAAAACCTTATAATTCTGATGTCATCTATCAAATTAAATAATCTTCCTAGTTTAATTCTTTCATCTATTATAACAAAAATAAAATTAATTAACAATTGAATAAGTTTTTAAAATCAAACCTTAATCAGGCTATTTATGTGCGATTCATCTTGCTTTCTTTTATTAGCGTATGGAGGAAATTGAAAAAGATTTATGTCAAGATCAGTATGGACTTACACCTCCACAAGTGAACATCTGCCCTCCATCACCACAGAACAATGAAGACTTAAAAACTGGGAATTTTCCTTAGTAAGTATAACGATTTCAACTAAAGGACACAGGAGAGTCCAACTAAGAGTTATTTTCTTTTTATTATTATTTATTGTATTATGAGAACTTAATGCCTTTTGGTCTTTTATTGCCTTTTGTAACAATTTTGTATGTTATTAATTTAATCTATCAAATGTTTTACATGCATTGCTGTAAATGCCTTCATTTGCGTTTTTAAACCTTTTTTTTCTCCTTTTCTCCATCTTATAAAAAAAATAGCATTCATTGCAAAACTTCTCCATAGTGCAATGATAACATTGGTCACAAGTTGACTTCCTTGTTAAAATTTCTGAAATAAGGTTAGCTAATTTGTGTTGATTCAACTTTTCAGACTATTATGACTATCTTAATTGTTGTATACACATTATATTATTTGTAAGAATTTTTTAAATATAAAACATGATAATTTCTGCTTTTAGAGTTTTAAGGCTATTGTTGAAATTTTAAAACTTAAGGTTTATTTGTATACAAGATTATCTGAAAAGAAAAATGATATTTGCTTACTAGAGTTTTGGTATAATTGACATAATTGTTATTCTTATATAAACAATATTTTTGCCTAAATTTCTAAAATAAAATTTTACATTATGCTATTTTAATAGATATGAAAAAGCTTGTATTAATAATGGTGATATTTTTTGATCTCCAAAGGTTTATGAAGATATAATGGCACCATAAAATCCATTCTTGATAGAAATGGTATAGACAAAAAGAATACAATACAGAAGATGGTCACATCTAATAGTTTTTATTTATAGATAAATGTAATGGTTATTTTCTATAGATTTTGATTTCGTACCAATTCTGAACAATTACTAAAAAAACAAGATTATTAATCAATAATGCTTCTGGTGCCAAAGATTGAACTTTAATTTAAAGTCAAAATATAACTTTGATGATTAGATTTTGATTTGTCAGTTCTTGAATCAAACTAGATATATTTACTTTAATTTTCTCATAAGATTAAATAGCTTTGCTATCAATTAAACCTTTAGCAGATCATGATTCTAGTTATCATATTGAAATGTAAAATTGCTTTATGTATAAATTATATTAATGAATTTATTCATGCTTCTATTTATGAAAACTCAAAAGATCTTGATCCCAGCACTTAAACAAAAATCACCAAATGCTGTTGACACTGTGTCAGTGCTAATCAATCTTAAACCTAAGATTTCATTTTAGACAAAATTATCAAGGAAAATCTCTGCTTGTTAACAGACTATTATAATGATTGATAGCTATAATTATGTGTTGGTATTCATATATTCAAGTGTGTGTGTATTTATGTATAAAGTTTTAAAATGGAAATCAAAAGGTTGAAAATTAGGCATGATGGAGTGTTTTCCAGGAAAACCAAAAGAGTTTGCAAGTGATTAAATTAGAATTATTTTGTAAAGGAAAATAGTATAATCCAAATAGTTGTTATTTGTTTAAGTGAAAATGTATTCTAAACATTACAATAAAATAAAATCAAAAAGAACAATATTATAAGTTATTATTAATGTTCATCTTTTCATTGAACAGAAAAAGTTTGCAAAATACAAAAATAGAATAAAAATCATCAAATAACATACTTATTTTGTAATATTTTCACATTTTTTATGTATATTAATCATATGATGATGAATAGAATAGGTTTTGGTATTAGTATTTCAATTTGAAATATGCTTACCAAGTCATTTAAATATCAATTTACTCAAATTATATTAGATTATTTCACAAACGTTTTTTCGATGATAAATGTTTTGGAACATTAAGAATTATTAAGAATTGATAAATCTTATTTAAAATATGTGACAAATTGATTTAGAACTAAATCTTTTTTTCAAAACTCAACAATTTTAGCATAGCTATGTACACTTTTATTGGTTTTGTAACTCCAGATATTTTGTAGTTATTAACAACATTAATAACTTGCATTTAGCTATTTTTATTGAAAACTGTGCCTGGTTAAGTGTTCAAAATGAATTGAGGCTTTATTGTTTAAGTTTTTTTGTTTTTTTATTTTATATATGTATAACATATATATCAATGCTTTGAGTCATTTAATGCTGAGAATAATCTGTTTTTGTTAAACATCTGTTTATCAACACATTATTCAATAATCACTAATTGTAATAATTTATCCATGGTTGGATGAAATAAGAGAATTTGTACTTTTCCCAATGATATTAAAAGAATCACTTGGGATTTGTACTTGCATGTTATAAGTGTTTTCTATGTGCAAAAGTTTTTATTTTCATAAACAAACTTGCCCCATATTTACATAAACAAATTGCTCCATTTTTACATTATTAGACATATTTGTTTTATTCAAGTACGCCAAATACTAAACTATATGATTAATTTTAACATGAATTTTATTTTGTTATTCATTCACAAATGATAGTTGTAACCACAAAGAAACAGAAAAATAGATATAACATTTAGACTGTAAAGAATTTGAAGTAATTCTTTTCTTTCTTTTAAATAATTATGAATTAAAACCACAAAACTTAAGTCCATATAAAAAACATTCTTCACAAATATATTTTTTGTAAAAAAATTGTCATTCTTTTTGAGATTCTGATTATAAATACAATAAGATTACTATATCTTAAATTATAAATACATTAACATCTTTTCTGCTTTGCAATTTCTGCAACATTTAAATTTATAGATTTGCAACAGGTTCTGCTTAAAAGCCATATTTGTTTTGTTTGCTTCTAAATGTCACAGTTGAGCGAAAACCTCAGTTTTCATTTTAGTCTTTGATTTGTGTTTAATTTCTGTTAAGTGCTATTGTAGATTTTTTTTATTAAAGTTTGGTGTTAGTATTTATTATGTTCGGAACCTGGAAGACAGATTTCAACATGTTCAATGCTGCCTCCTGGTTCTGCTGTTTCTATTCTAGCTATGTAATCCACTGTGATTGCTGTATACCAAGGTATGTGATCAACTATAAATAACATATATATATATATATGATAATACTCAAAGCTCTATCCTAAATAAGTAATTAATATTTTTGGGTTAATGGCTCATTCTATTAAATTATGCTTTTTTAAATTTAAGCCTGGATATCAGACTTTCTTACCTGTTTTAGCAAAGTATTAAAGTATAAATATATTAGAAGTCATGAATGATTCATTGTACATACACTGACTGTATTTTGAGGTTTTAGAAATCTTTTTAAGGTCTAAAATGTATACTTATATTGGGGCCCTGTACACATAATATATGAATACTTAAAATCATATACATTACTAAAATAACTATAATTTAAAAGTTAAATATTTTTAATCTTGCTAAATTTAGTAATAATTTATTTTCAAATTTAGTTTGCTATTGTCCTCAGTTATAGTAGAAAGTTTAATCTTTGTGCCAGTTATTCATTTGTCTACTATTTATTGGGTGGAGTCTTTGACAGTAGTGATATTTTTTGTGATTGAGATTTCTGAAGTGTAGTTTTTATCAGGAGCCTCTTGTATGACCATAAATGAAAGAAACTAGTAACCATTTTCGATGCAATTATTATGATTCAGCACTTAAAAATGTACTTAGAAAAAAATGTCTATTAACATGTAATTATCAGAAGGAAAACAGATTTATAAGTGTGCATAACCAATAAAAATGTTTCAACTGAAGGAGGTTTTTGGCAAATATTTGCCTATAACTTTAAAACCATGCAGTGTATCACCACCATCAACCTCTTGTATTAATCACTATTGTTTTTTACACCACATATATATGATGACCACTCTAGCAAGAAATTGACAGTCACCAAAGGCCATTGACTCTGTGTCTACACTTATCTACTGCATATCCTCTATCACTGATATTGAGCATCTTAGTAATAAATACAGGCAAAAGGTGGTGAATAAGTAATTATGTAATAATCCAGACATAATTCAATTAGCTAAATAGCTTTATCACACAGATTCCAAAGTCAGAAAAAAGGAAATGTTTTATATTGTTTTTAGCAACCATATGAAGGATTTAATCAGTGGGTGATTTTATTCTAAATTTTTCATGATTTTATATATGAGTATGTATCTCTCTCATTTTCTCTGTATCTCTCTCCCACTATAAAGGTGTGTGTGTATGTTATTATATGTATGAGATGCCCTCAATCAGCTTCCAAACTTTTTTGCATGAGCATTTTTATTGATAGTACACACATGAAACTAATTTCCTTCAATGTAATCTCTTCCAGCTGCAATGCACTTCCAACAACTTCTGCAAGGCCCCATGGAAGTCATCTTGTGTGAGCATGTCAATGACCCTCATCACAGCCTCTTTCATCTTAGTTGTTTCATAACAAGCTTAAGAAATAAGTCATAGAGATGAAAGTCCGCACTATCAGGATAGTGAGGAACTATCTTGGTGCCCATCTGGGTTAAATAGTCTGTCTATGTAAGGATAGTTTCCTGAGCACCCTTGGGATACAATTTCATGCAAATTTTCACCTTCTTGAGTTCCTCATGAATAATAGTTTGTATAATTACCAATTGTCATCAAGCTGTGCACTTATTATCCTTGTTCAAGAAATTCTTTATTAGGCCAATCAATTGTGATGCTATGATTTCTTTAATCCTCACACACCTCTTATCATTGCTCACAGACTCCCTGCCTTCCTTTGATATTTTATATCACTCAAAAATTGATGCTTAATTCATGAAAAATGGTCCAAAAGCAGTTTAAAGCATTCCATATGTTTCTGTTGCAGTTTTTTAAATATTTTATTGCATATCATTCTTCTTAAGCGTCCTCACATCTAAATTAGAAATTCAACAGCTGTGGCAAACAGGATTTACCAGTGTATTTCTATTCCTGTTGTGGCTATTCATTTTGAACATGAAATCAGAAAAAAAATCAGGGGTGGTTGTAATTTGGATTGTTCTTGGATTGATGTTATTGATCTGATCATTGTTTCAAACAATCATTAAAATTTATGTTTTTTTATAGCAATATTACTTCATTTTATTTATTTGCATTACACAGCATTTTGTATGTTAATTTCAAAATTGTATTTATTACTTTATTTATATATCTTATATTTGCCTCAACTACTAAGTAAACCAATGTCCTGCAAATGGCATTTTGTACTCACAGGAAAATCATTTAGATAATGTTTTTAAGCAATATTAGATATAATTCAGATTTTTTGCCAGAGTATTGAAGAGAGATCAATTATTACATTACTGTTACTATCTGTAAATTGTTTTTTAAATGTTACTATCTTTAGATTATTTTTATATATACTTATTTCAAATTATCCAAATAACTTTCTTTGAGTTCAGTTGAATTTTTTTTATTTCTGTCATTTTACTTTCTTTTTTGACATAAATATTTAGTCATATTATTCAGGCAATTTTACATACTAGTTTAGATTATGGTCATAGATTTTATTATTGTTTTAGCCTGTCAGTATCTTTAAAGTATGATGATAAGAGTTGGTAATAAATTGCTTGTTGTTATATACTTTATGTCACATAGCAGTTTTAAAACTAATCATTTATTTTCTTTAGATACTGATACTGACTATTCCACAAAAAAAATTCATTTTTCAAAATTTTATGTGATTAGGTGGACTTGCTGTATAGTTGTATACTTTAAATGATCTATCATTAATCTTGATTGTCCTCTCATTGTGCTTACATGAGCCAGAATAGTGTTCCAACACATTTTTGATATTATCTCTGCAAAGGAGCCTGCAATCTGTTCATTTAGTTTTACATTGGTCATGTACATTTTTTTTTCTACCTGAAAATGGATAGAAAGTTAACCCATCAAATCCTTTAGTTTTTAACCACCAAATGAACCAACAGCTAATTGATTAAGTCCTGTAGTTGTAATTGTAGTTAATCATTGATAAAGTTTATTTAAATCTGTGCAGAGGGAAAAAGCTAATCCAAATTTTTAATCCAGAACATTATGTGTGCCACACTATATTACTATAATTTTTATAGATAATTTCTATCTAAATTACTTGGTCGTTATTATTAAAAGCTTGTAATACTCTTATAATTTTTTTTTATTGTATCTGGACTTTTGACTAATGAATTTCTTTTATTTTCATCTTTCAGTCATTACTGGAGCATTTTGCAACACATTACCATGTTTGCAATCTTGATAACATTATTTTTTTTTCCACAAATGTTTATTCGGTTGTTAAGATAAAGTTTTTCACTTACAGTATTTCTTTCAGTAATACTTCCCGTTTGGACTCTAATCTTAACCAGAACAACCTTAAAGATGAAAGAAATAAAATTGGTGCAGATACTGACTTAAAAAAGGAACGTGATCCTTTGGATAACGTCAGTTTAAATGAATCCAGTAAGTAAATATCAGATTTCTTTGTTGTTTTTTTTTTCAATCATTTTCTTTCATGATTCTTTTTGTAAATATATCTTTAGAATTTTAGATATTAAAATGAAAAAAAAATTACATAATACTATAAATATACATTTTAAATGTTTGTCATGTAATTATCTTAAAACAATTTTAATTTACCTTCTTGTTATGATTTAGAAATAATTCCCATCAATCTCTATCTATTCATGCATTTTATTTGACTGATCACACATACACATTGTATCAGAGTAAAATATCTTTGTTCAATTTTTATATATAGCAATTACTCTTTATCGGTAATAGAGCATATTTAGATGTATTGAAAAAAAAAGATTCTTTATGTATGGCTATTCAGAATACAACTTCATATTTTGGTTAAAAATAAAAATTTAAATGAAAAGAATGTAACATATTTGGTATTGGATCATTAATGTAATGATGAGAGGCAATATTTCAGGTACTTAATCTTTCAACATAATACATTAGAATGATTTTTCCACTTATTCTACAATCATGTTTATATTAAAATCCTTTTAGAAAATAGATAATTTATAAAATATTGAACAAAGTTAGTAAATGAATATGGTAAAAACTCATACATATTTATGAGATCATTTAAAAAAATTCTAGATCCAATTTCTATCATTTTAGGATGAAATTAATTGAATAAATTTCTATTTTTGCATAAGTCTTTTATCAAGGACTGATTGTCAGAAGTATTTTTTATCTTGTAAAAGCAATTGAATATGAAAGTTTGATTAATTATTTCAATAGTATTTCTGATAAGTAACCACTGAAAAAGACGATAGGTAAATAATCAAAATTTAGGCTATCTAAAATATTTATATTTTAAGATTGTTAAAATGAGATCCTCAAATTTTATTTTTTTTAAACTACTATGTCTATGGACAAATTTATTCTAATTTTATTTGTTTAATGAATTTTTGTACTATTTTATATTTTGTAAAACTTAATTTTTAGAAAAACATAATCTTATGTATTAATTATGATGATGCTAAATACAGCCCTTGAATAGCTTTATTTGAAGTATTTTATGATACATTGAATTATGTCCTTAAAGTATACTTCTACTTTTAGATACTTCGAGTTAGGCATGATAGAAAAAATCTGTTTCATCAAGTATCATATTGCAGTCTAGTAATACATAAGAAGTATACAAAGAATGCCATATAAGAACTAAAAATTCTTAATCTTCTAGATCCTCCATCTACATTCAAAACAAAAATATGGTACAATTTATATCCTTTTCATAATTGTCCACAGTGTCTCTAGGAAATGTTATTATCACTCTACAATAAATATACTAGATTTTCGACTTTTCATTATCCAAATCCATTTGGTTACATAATAATGAACTAATTGAATCAATAAAGTGTAAGATAAAATCCAATATCGCCTACAGATATAATTAATATGACAAAATAAAACCAATCAAACAACCAACAATATTGTCCAGAGATCTGTAGATGGATCCTAATGTTAAGATTTATTGCTTTCATTGTTTCTTTATTATCTACTTATTTATTTATAACTATCTTTTTTCAATACTGTCACTTTAAAAGTATATCCAATTAAAAACGATTTTTGTTGAGTTCCAATTAATTTACACCTTATTGATATTATTACATATAAACCATTATTAAATATTTTATTATTATTTTTGTTGTTGTTGGATTATGTGGATCTTTACTTGTGAATTAGTTAGTAAGACATCCATACTAAGTCACTGCCATCAACAATATCTATATTCCATTATAATGATGATGATTATTTATTCTTTTATAAGTCAAGCTATAAGCTGAAACTGTTCTATTATAATGCTAATTTTATGAAACTTGAAGGGTAATTTTGCTATACACTCTTTAGGATAAAGTTATATCAACCATGTCAATCAATCATCAAATGACCTCATTAAAATAAGTGATGTTAGTATAAAAGCTTAAATATCCTTGTATTTGTTGACTTGTGTGATTTTTGTCATTTTTTTTTTACTGACCTTATTTTTTTGTTAAATTATCATTATTATTTATTGTGACAATGATTTCATTAATTATTTCCTTCATAGACGCCAACAGAAACAATACACAACCAGGTAACAAATGGAAATTGATATAATAAGGAATGCTTTGTCGGTGGTGGTTTTTCCTGAAAGCATTTATTTTAGTTTGGGGGAAAACTCCTCTGATTACTTTTTACAGTTTTTCTGCTTGTCAATTTTTTTATTTATATTCTTTATTTAAATAGTTAACAAAACAGCATGCATTTTTTAATGATGCCACATTTTTTGCTGGAGTTTATTACAAACCTCAGAAGATTAATCTTTTTTTATTATATTAATATCTTTTGCATAAATTTTAGAAATAAGGGTTTATGATTTACATAATTGTAACATCTTGGACTATTGTTTTTTTTTGGTTTGTTTTCTTCATCTACTCATTTTGTTCAACTGACACAGAAAAATAGACCTGAACTTTTGCTAAAGATTGTTAACAACAAGGTATTTTTTGTCATCCTTTACTCCATTAAACACTGAACTTAAAGCTTTATTGAATGTAGAGTAAAGATAATTTATTCAAAGAAAATAATTTCTAAATAAATTAAAGAACAAAAGAAATGATTCAGTTTTCATAGATAATTTGTACAATTGATAAAAGACTGAATGCAATTATTAAATTATCATTATTGCAGTTGGGGAATTCAATGAGTCTTTGTTATTCATTTTTTCATAATGAATATTTATACTTGTTTTTTTCATCAATGTGAGGATCCATTGCATAATGATGTCAATTTACACTATGCAGTCATAATGCTCTTAAATTAAAATTTCATTCAGTCAGTTTGTATCAATTTTGAATTATTACATTATGTCTCAGATAGATATTAATTAAATCTTATTTCTTTAAACACTAAGTTCAACTACTGCTGTTCTTATAACAATTTGTGTGAATAATATTACATGCTTAAAAAAGGGTTTGAACTATTAAACCTAAAACAACACTCGTCTGTTCCCTATAAATAAGAACTTAAACAATGTAGGCTTATAAAAGTATAACATTTTTTTTTGTTATAAAAGAAACAGGTATTGATACTACAGAACCCATGTTAGGGGTAAGATAATTTTTTTTTGCTTAAACTTTCTTGATCAATTTTGTTTCTTTTTTTTCAATTTATTTTCTGTGAATGTAGATTAAGACTAACTACCTCTAGCTCTGGTTAGAAAGTACAGCTTTGAAATTTGATAATTAAGATAACAAATGAGATTAAAATGATAATCCAAGATGTGAAAACAGTGTAACCCATTACTGATTTATCTACATTAATATGCAGATTTTCTGTGCATGTTATTCTTTTAGTTAATTTTTTTTTTCCTTTAAAGTATCATTTTTGTGCACAGAATTTGAAAAGATGGACATGAATAATTTAGATTTTATTCCTTATAATTTTAACATGCCTAACTTTTTTAAGTATTGATGATTTTTTTTAATGATTTAATTTTGTCATAATAGATATTATTATTATTATTATTATTATTATTATTATTATCAATTTCAAGTACTTTAACTTTTTTTAATGTTATAAATACATGATAATCCATAGTTTCTAAACTTAAAAAATTGATTAATAACTTTTTGGTATAATTTTGATGTGCATCAATATACACTTAATATTTTTAACTATTTTTTAGTTTTTAGAATTATTCCTACACATTACAGATTTTTTAGTGGTGATATAACATTTATGAAATGAGGTGAAATTTGATATTTTTAGAATCCAAATTTTGGCCTAAAAATTTTATTTTTATTGTATCACAGATATTGTTTACATAAGCATTCCATTTTTCATGTTTTAGAATAATTTTACTACATTAATTATACCAATCACTATGTGTATGATTTTTATAAAATTTCATTTAATTTACAATGACTTGTACAATAATTATAAGTGATGTACTTGGCCAATGAAAAACTCTGGCTTCTGAACCAAGTGAAAATTATCTATTGAATCTTTTACCTAAAACCCTGAATTTGACAAACTAATTAATCCATCATTCTTATATAATTAGTTTTAAATTTGGTCGTTGCAATACTTTCCTGGGCAAAGGCTTTGATTAACTGAAGGTTTATGTAACATATATGGGCCTACAACATTGTTTTTAGTAAGATAATTGAACCACGGGAAAGAAATAATACACACTCAGATGTTTTTGTAAGGAAGAGAAATAAGACTTTTTTTATTTAGCAAATTTCAGACCAGGTTTGTTGTTCAGTTTTCTCATTAGTGTAATTTCTCGCCTTCTCTGTGCTGTCTCACCAAAAGGTATACTTTCTTTCTCCCTTTGTTCCTGTGTGCACTCAAGCTTGTGTGCATAGAAAAGGTTCATCTTCCTTTTTTCTTAGATGGCAACCTTGTTTTGGGTTTCGTCAGCTGTGTTTATACTTGGGTGCCAACATATTGTTGTGATTTACCTGACGATCTCTGCATGCACCTCTGTTGAACTCTGGCTGAAAACCTGTCTGGGATAGCCAAAAATCACCATCTCAACTTCCTTATATAATGATTTGATGTAATCGCCGAGAAGGTTCCAGTCGGTTCTTAAAAGGTCACCAGTGAAACGTGTATAACACGTGCGATTATACTCAGAATCATGCTTCCTCTGTACAGGTTATTTTGCCTGCACAAGTGCAGTTTGTGACATTTCTGTTGGTCAGACCTTTGTATCCAATGACTGACGACGGCTGACATGCTCGAACGTACCCCAACCTCAAAAATGCCTCAATTTAATGTCATCGTCATTATAATATCACATTTATTGCAGGAGCAGTATACTAGTGAAAACACTGACTGAAATTATTTTACCATTATAAAAAAAGATGATTTACTTAAGATTTAATAAAGATGCTTCAATATGAATAATTTTCTAAGTTAATCTTTTTATTTTATACATTATAATTAGTAAAATATCATAATGTTTTGAAATGTTTAAATTAGCGGAGCAGATAAAATGCATTTTTAGGCCGAATCGTTCATTTTATGATACAAGCATCAAATTTGGCACAAATGTTCTCCATGAGAT
>JAUZSX010041577.1:0-20361 GCA_034780655.1 Idiosepius hallami
AACTAACTATCACTAAATATGGTACCCATGGGTGTTCATATGCAGTTTGAACTAACTATCACTAAATATGGCACCCACGGATGTTCACATGCAGTTTGAACTATCACTAAATATGGCACCCATCGGTGTTCATATGCAGTTTGAACTAACTATCACTAAATATGGCACCTATGGGTGTTAAAATTCAGTATTACTGATGAGGCTTTATAATTTGGATCCAAGCATTTGTGATGTGCACAGATTGACAAACAAATGAAGGCTGATAATGACATAAGCCTCTTGTAGGAGGTAACAATATGTTGAAAGTTTTTCCATATCAATTCTAAATAGATGTATTTTTTGACCTTTTTAAAAAGTGCGTAGTTTGATTGAAAATATCGTAAATATGCGTTTCTGGATTGCAGTTTCTGTTATTGTATATTGAATGAGTTACATGCATCAAGATATTGGCTGTTGCTGCAGGTTTTCTACTTCGTTTGCTGGAAGATCAATTGAGTTAAAAATAGACTTAGCTGTTCTTTCGTCTTTCCTGCATTCTCTTCTCTCTCTTTTGAATCCCACCTGCAGAACTGATTCTTCTCTCATCTCTCTATCTCTCTCTCTCTCTCTCTCTCTGTGTCTCTCTGTGTCTCCCTCCCTCTCTGTGTGTGTCTCACTCCCTCTCTCTCCCCATTCTCTCTCTCTCTCTCTCTCCCTCTCTCTTTTATTGTAAAGTTTTGGGTTGGGGGGGGGAAGAGTCTGTCATGTATTGAATAAATGCATTGGCATTGTGGTTTCATTATTGTTAGGAAAGATATGAATCTGCTTATTCCTTCTACAGGGTGTTCGGAAAGTTACTGTGCACTATGAGTACATAGAAATTTAAATAAACTAAACAGTAAATTTCATTATAACACATTTGGACACTACAATTTTTACCAATAAAAAGATTTTATTTATTCGCAGTATCATATCATAGCTTATCTTTAAGGAAATGCTAAAAATGTCCTCCTTTTGGCATTAAGACATTATTTTCGACTGCATGGCAACTTTTCTGACACCATGTAGCTATGGATTATATATCTTAGGCTATGACAAAAATTATTATAATAATCTTGTAACGATCCGATGTTATTCCTATATTTTACGGGTGCAGCCGAAGTGAAATAAAGAATGAAAGTGACTTTCTTTTTGTTAATGACCAAGGTTTTTTTGTTTAATTATAATCATTGTTTATTTACTAAATTTTGTTTAGAAAAATTGAGTTTTGTCTGGAGAAAGCAAACTTGAAAAGTCCTTAAAAGTGGACATTGAAAATCTGTGTAAACCCTGTAGGGTATATATAGAGAGAGAGATAGAAAGAGATAGGTAAGCACACAATCTCTCACACCCAACAACTGGGAAAGCTGCTTAATGGCTTTTAATGTCCTTGTATCGGATTATTCCATTGGGTGAGGACTGAGTACCTCTGAAAGCTCTGAAAAACTCAATAAATAATAGGAAGATTGACTAGAGCACAACTGAGTTAGAGATCTTGCACATCAGCAATAGTGCAGTTTGTACAAGCAGCGTTAGTAAGCCTGTTCAGTACTAAAATGGGTGACCACTTATGAATACTAGTATCATACTAGACCACTTGGCGGTTCTTGGTGCAAGCAGTGGAATCGATTAAGGAATTCAAACCGAATGACATGACCTCTAACCCCTCACGCTGACTGATCAGGAGCTTAGCAGCTTAAAACATCCTTGAATGCAGTTACCTCCTTAGGTGAGGACTGTGTATCAGAATATTCATAAATTGAGAAAACTGTATAACTAGAGGAAGACTAATTAGGGTTGGGGCCAAAAGGCTAAGGAGTGGTCTTCCTGCTGAACACATCTGGCCAATTGATTGGAAACCCAACATTTCTGTTAAAAACAACCAGATGGCCAATTACATTGGCCTTTGGTTGACCTCGTTCTGCAAACAATAAAGAAAACATATCTGTATTCCTGAAGCTGTTAAGTCCAATGAGCTGTGCATTCACAACCAGTTAAATAAACAGAATTGATAAGAAGTCTTTCTTACCTTTATCTAGCCTTGACACATGCATGCCCACACACACACTTACCCAGGCACCCTTGTGTCTACTTTGAAATCTGGGTTATATAGGTAGATAATATAGTTTGGGCAAGATATTTATTTTCTTTTTCTTCTTAAATGTTAAAACAAAAAAGAAAAGTGATTTGACCTGGAAGCAGTGAAGAAATGCAGGACATGATGGTAAGGTGGGGTGAGGCTTTTGGGATTGTTTACTTTGTGGATAGCAGTACACCTGTGGGGGGAGAAGATAATTTCTCTTTTTATTTCTGACTTGGTTTTAACTGGGGCCATGAACTAATCTTTCATTTCAGAAAAAGATAAAAGTTTCTTGTGAAAAATAGTTGTCAGCATTAAATGACAGTTGGCGAAAATATTTGGTTTGCCTTTTACCGGTGCGTGGGGACTGAGAATAAAATTGGAAGGGCTACTTCCTTTTCTCGGCAACGAAGGTGTATCATGGGTAAAAGCTTGGACTATACAATTGTATTATGCAAGTTCAAATCACAGTCAAAACCATTGCATCTACCTTTGGCTGCCTAGGGTAGATGGGGCGCCTGAACTCAGGAGTGTATCTCATCTATGTGAAGGGCAACACTGATTACAAAATCTTAAAAAAGGTCCTCTAAGTTGGGAGTGGGCATAGAGCTTGCGAGTCTTTCTCGTAAAAACAAGTATGCTACAGAAACAGCAAAAAGACAAATTTTCTGCCCAATGCTCCAGTGGGTGTAAATGGTTTTGTGAGAGAGAGAGAGAGAGAGAGAAACTTTTCAAAAATCTTTGTCCCGTCATTACAAAACTATCTAACTTTACAGACCAGCTGAAGTGACTTTTTCTGTCGTCAAATACTCAGATCTTTAGTTTATTATAATTGTTTATCAAATTTAGTTTTGAAAACTTATCAGAAGACAGACTTGAAAATCTGTATGAACCCTGGTGTGTGGGGTGGAAATTTGTGGGTGTTTTGTTAGTTTGTTGGTTAGTATTGTTTATTAGTGTTTTATGGCATATCAACCCTTTTAAGTCATTTATTGCCAAGAACAATCCTTGTATACACACATAGAAATTTTTATTAACAACACAATGTTTACTATTTAACTCATAGTGAGTGGGAATGTGGGGATTCATACTTTTTCCAATGGTATTAGTCTAATTATGAACGCAAATGGAACGTCTGGGATTCAAACTCACGTCATACAATTTCAAAGACCAACTGCCTACCCACTCTGTCAAATGCCTGGTTAGTGGATTGGTTGGTGGGGAGACTGCTGGGTTTAATGAATGATTCTTTATTGATTTCTATTGATTTTATGAATGCATTTCTCTTCAAGTTACCAAGGGCTGATTCAAGGCTGGTTAATGTGGAGAAATCTATCGATACAATCTCAGTCAGATCTTCATTTTTAAGTTTAGTAGTTCTGAACCAGGTCCACATGGACCGGTAGGGTTCAACTGTGAGCACACCAATTTATTATATTCTGCCAGTGGACCCTCCTAGAAATTTCAAATGGACCCTACCAGTCCACAATATCTTTAAACCAGTGTTCATAAATAATACTGTAGTGAATTCAACTGCCTGAGGAGGAGCTCTGCTCTTCATGAGTTTGAATGTAAGAAACATAATATTTTTATTATTATTATTGTAAAATACTGAATTTGTTTTAAATATTTTTCCATTCAAAAATAAAGCTTAATTAAATGCCATTTATTTGATAATTAAGACCTTGAAATTAAAATTTATCTTTGTAAAAAAAAAATTAGCCCCTCAAAATGATGCTCCCTGGCATGTGCCACCCCATGGTGGACTGCCTCCCTTGCTATGCCATTATGTATATTATCTTGGTTCTGTGCTAGAATAATGATGTTGCTTCAAGAAAGGTTCACTAAAAGAAAGGTTAGACAATGAGTTATAGATCAATGTGATTGTATTAATAAGAAGGAAAAGTGACATACAATATGAACAGTGGTTGGTTTTGGCCATACTTTGCCATGGGCAAGAAAGATAGTCCTGATCTTGTAGCAATAAGATGTTTTCCCCGCGAGCATGCTAAGCTCGGTACAGATTTAGAGGTCGGAAGTGTTCATGTTGAAGTGCAAATAGGTTGGTCCCTATAACAAATCATTAAATGTAAACTTCCATTGGTGACATAAGATATTTTATTTACTTGGACAAGCACAAACCCAAGTTGGACACATGGCCATTCTCTCACTGAGCTTTTGTAATCAGTGTCTCCCTTCACCTAGATGAGTTACCCTAGTTAATGAGCCACCTCTATCCAAGGCAACTTAAGGTATAGGCAATGGGTTTGACTGGGATTTCAACTTACGGAATATGATTCCTGAGCCCAAGCTTTTACCAATGCTCCACTTTCGTTGCCCATACAGGTGACATTGGATATCTATTATTAGAAACAATGATAGCTCAAGATAAAGTTCCCTTTTTTTATCCCCTTCATATGATTCACCTGGCATCCTTGGCAATAAATCCACACCTTTTAAAACGAAAGGTGAAAATAACTTGGATTCCCAATAGGGGTTACATTTTTTTCTTCTTGTCAGGATGGTACAAGAGGAAATTTGTTCATTCATTTAAGAGATTTTTTTTTTTCTTTTACAAAAAAAATCATACCTACACACAGATACCATAGGGACTGAAAAAAGGGAATATTTTGGTCCCTTCTACCTGTGTGTTATGACAGTAGTCAACTATTGCCTTGGCCCAGGGGAGGAGTCCACTTGGGACAGTGGATAGGCACTTGGACTTTAGAATTGTAATACACATACTTGAATCCCAACCATTCCATTTGAACTAATACCCTTGGAAAAAGTAAGATTCCCCATATCCTCTGCCCAGTTATGAATTAAATAATGCATTTTATAATATTAAAAAACCTGTATGTGGACAAAGTTTATCAAAAAATAATTGTTCTCGGCATTAAATGACATGTTTTAGAAGTCTTTTTTGCTCGAATTCTTATTCCTTTGGACCCTTACATAAAAAGTAGTAACTAGATACATAATTAGCAAAATTACCAATTAGCCAACTAGAGCCATTAGAGGATGACTGAGAGTTAAAAATACCAGCTGTGTCATCTTTTTTGCTAGGTCCATAAGGCCAATTTATCGGCCTTTCAGGATTCAAAGGAATAAACACCTGTTTTCTCCTGGTGCCTTTCTGATTGATATACAGTGGATAAAATAAAATGAAATCTACAAATACAACAGAAAAATATCAATGACTGAATTTTTAACCCTCCTTCCCTATGCCTCAATTTGTTTGATGCATAAAAATGGTTTGTGAGAATGTTTGCATGAAATTCATTTGAAACATTTCAAAACTAGTTTTGAGTTTATATTTTTAGTTCTTTTTACTTTGATCTCCATTACCATTTCTTTGTTTAGGATTCATCTATCTATAAAAGTGAAATTGTCTCCGTGTCTATCAAATAAGAGCATTCAGACAGGAATTGGCGTAGCACAATGATTTAGACCAGTAATATTTGCATATGGACATAGCTGCTTTCCTAGGCCTTGGGAAAGACATAAATCCCATCTTCCTCAAGCTTTGGATTAAATAGTGCAACTTGTGTTATTATTAAAAAAAAACTGTGTGCATAAAATAATATTTATCGAAAGTAATGGTTTTAGGCATTAAAATGACTTAAAAAGGTTGATATGCCATTAAATACAAAGCAAAAAAACAAAATTACCTTAATTGTATATCTATCTATAAAAGTGAAGTTGTATCTGTCTATGTACAATCAGTCCCTACCAAACTCATCTGGCAGTTTTTGCTCTACTGACTTGAAATATGACAAAAAGGGTATTCAGACCAGGGGCAAGCTTTTGAATCAGTTTTTTAGCCAGAAATTTAGCAAGTAAAGGTTAAAAGTTAAAAAATTTTACCTTTGTGGTCTCTACCAAACTACTCTGCAAATTTTTGGTGTAAACACTTAAAATTTGATGTATGGGTTATTCGGACTGATGAACACTTTCTTATAGGTTGTGAAGATGATGGAACAACCAGGATTTGAACACGCGTCCTTCAAATCCAGGGTCTGATCACTTAAACACTGTCCCCACATGTGTGTTTATAATATATATATATATATATATATATAAAGGATTTGATTATGCATTGCGTTTCCCTCCTGACTTCTCCCGCCATATCACTAGTCTTCCCAGCAGTGAGGATGGACCAGGCAACTAGGGTGGACCAGTGGTAAAAGCTTGGACTCTAGATTTAAACTATCAATGTTCAAGTCCTAGGCAAAATCATTAAATTCACTTTCAGCTGCTTTAGGCAGATGAGACTTGTTAACTCATGAGAGTAACTCATCTAGGTGTAAGAGTAACATTGATTTGAAAAACTTGAGTAGATGAGACCCATTGACTTAATAAAGGTAAAAGGCAAGTGTGCTTCCAAAACACAAGTGTTTAATGTGCATGTAAAACTGATGTTGTACCTACCTTGTGTTGGTGCTCGAGCCAATAAATATATATCTTAGTCTTTATTTCACTCCTTTCCCCACCTAAACCCATCTTTTCATTTTTATTTCATTCTCTGAATGGTCGGTGACACACTGAATTTCTTTGCTTAGAAAACAAAGGGTTATTCTTTGTTTTTTAGTTAATATTTTTTCTAAACCACTTTTTTTTTTTTTTTTTATCTTTTTTGTTTTTGATATTTACTTTATTGCCAAACTCTTGTGATTGTCTGTAGGAGGCAAATTTGTACATTTGCATAGAATGCGTCATCTGGATGAGCAGGTTGTGTCTACGAATGAGCTTGTTGCACAGATTGTGGGAAACATCTTTCGGTATTTCAAGCCTTGAAGATTTCCTTTCTTAATCAATCCACGTCATTTGAAGTCCATTCATAGCATATTTATTCACACATTAATACACATTCACTAGTTATAAAAATATTCATAAAATAATTCTGTGATTATTTGATGAATTTTCAAAAGTCAGTTTTTTTTGTTTTGTTTTTGTCTTTAGAAGAAAGAAAAAAAGAAAAAAAAGAAACAATTATCTTTAAAAAGCTTTACATTTTGATAAATGCAGTCTGTGGTCATCTGAGTGTTAAAACTGCTTCTAGATGGAAAGTAAGTAAATGTTCAATGTTTAGTATTCTTTTTTTAGGTTTTTACATTTCTCTTTCATTATTTTAAATACAGTAAATAAATCCACTACACACTAGTTTAGTTTATGATAGATTTGAAGATATAATGATTATTGTGGTCGTCACTTGTTGTGGTCGAGCGTGGTGTTGTATGCAGTGTAGATAAAAGAAAAAAGACGACAGTATTATGGGTTAACAAATATATTAACAAAAGATACATAGATAGTAGCTTATGGCCTGGCAGCATGGTGGCTTCTGGCTGCTATGCTGAAATCCTCTCTCTCTCTCTCTTTCTGGGTGACGAGAGAGATCACATTTATAGTGATTGAAAGAGTTCATTCTGAGGTGTGTTTCCCCCACAACAATGATTGATAAATACCACTATTTAAAAATTTTTTTTTTTTGTCGATAAAGAAATCTGCACTTCTTGCCACACTTGAAAAATGTATTTTCAATACATATTTTTTGTATATTTTTGGGAATATTTTGAAATGACATTTCTTAATCTATGTATTTATTTGTGGATTGTTATCCTCATCTTTCTTTCTTGTTGTTTTCACTGTGTTTCAGCAAACTTAGCCTCTGGGCTTCATCAGATTAAGTGTAATCCAACAATAAGTTCACTGGAATGTAGTAAAAATAACAATTATGAAAAATTACACGGCAGTCTGATTGCTCAATATTTACAAATAGAGCCGTTATATATATATATTTTGACTTTGACCCTGGGGTTCTGCAACAGTTTGCTTCATCAGGCAACCAATTTCAAAGTTTATATAATTAAAGCCTTTGGTATGTTGGGAAGAAGGAAGAAAGTTGAGGGTCCACCAGATAGATTTTTGAGGACAGCTCTGATGTTGTGTAGTGCTATCAACCAACATAAAAAAGTGACATGTTTTGTATTTTTATTTCATTTTTTTTCATTGCACTCCCAAAATTGTGTCCTGTTAAGAAACCTTTTTTTATTTCTTTTTAATCAAGCGTTCAAACCTCAATCAAACCTTAAAAAAAATTGGTTATTCTCATTTTTTTGTTTTTTAAAGCAAAAAGATTTTATTTAAAAACCATTTGTAATGAGACAAACTTGAATATTTCAAGCTTTATTTTTAAGAGTAGTGTTATCAAATGAAAAGTTTGATGGATTTTCAGTCCAAGATTATTACCAGTTTTCACTTGTGTCCGAGAATCAGGTACATGTTGTCTTGTCCCTTATTTTCATTGTCATGAAGAAACTGGGAAAGGCCAGTCGCTGTGGTTGTTGTGGCTGGGCAATGGTCACGCACACACACTTGGCTCACATTGCTTCCATTGCAGCTCCAAAGGGGATGAGACCGGCAGTGTCCTTGATGCAGGTCGCATTATGCTGCCGGATCCTGGATTTACCTTGCAGCCTGCCCAATAGGTGTTTCTTCCCAGTGGTTTAACCGCGCACCTAGATACTAACCTTGGTATTTCCACATGCCAGCACAAGATAGAATACCTGGTTATTCCTAACTGGTCACTCATTTAACTACTGACCAAGCTTGGTGTTGCTTAACTTTGGTAATTTGACTGGAACTGGTGCCTCCAATGTGATTTGACTGTATCAATATGGTACCTGGTTATTCCTAAATGGTCACCCATCTTAGTACTGACTAGCCTCGATGTTGCTTAACTTTGGGGATCTGATTGGAACCAGTGTCTCAAACATGACTGGACCACATATAGTAAGATTATATCAAAAATGAAAACAAGTTTTTTTCTAGACATTATGGGAAAATGAACTTAAGAATATGAAGTTCTGAGTCATTTAAAGGATGGAAATAAAAGATTTTTTTAGATGTTCAGATTGCTCCCCCTCTGATGTATTTAGAAATGAATCTGTTAGAGTTTTTTATGCTTTATTCTGTCTGATTATTTATAAATGTTATCTTGATATTTTGTTTGTAAGCTTTGTTTGGGTTTTTTCAGTCTTGCTTGTTGTTCTAGGTTCAACTTGAGTCCCTCTTGATTAAAAAAAAGAAATGAGCCATTCTTTCTCTACCTTCTCTTCCTCCTTTTTCTCAAACAGCTTTCATCTCATTGAATGTTTGATGACTATGATAATGATGAGTCACTCTGCTGCCTGCCTCCATTTTTCTTTTCAACTTCCTTTATCAAATTCATAATGCTCTCAAATTACGATCACTTGGGTTTTATGTGCATTGGTTTGCTGTCATAGTAACCAAGAATCAAAGATGATATATCTTCTTTTTTTTTTCTTCTTCTCTGCATGCTCAAGATGCGTTTGATACCTACTCCATGAAAACATAATAAATCTCAAATCAACTCAGCCGTGAATACACATTCTGGATTTGTTTATATTCTGTTCATAACTCTGCGTTACACACATGCAGAGTGTTATGGGCTCACAGGTAGAAAATACAATAGGCCTGCTCCCCCTCCCAATTTTTACAGTTAAATGCCACATGTAGAGGCTGTGCAGCAAGTGATCTGTGCATATTTACTGATGTGTGGGAGTCAGATACAAACAGAAGACATTCTTTGTGATGTGCAAGCAAACTGGAGTGACTCTACTTAGAAGCCATGTGCTAGGATACATTATAAGGATATCTTTGATAATTTTATTGGCAGGCAAACGGGCCTCTTTTCAGCGCCGGACCTTTGGACATGATTGGATTGGCCAATTGCTCAGTCTGTCCCTTTACGTATGCACTCTATTACTTTACGTAGGCACTCTATTACTTATATTCTGTCACTTGTGGTGGTTGTTCGTAGTTCTTTTTTGTAGATGGAGAATATTAATTATAAGTTTTTCTACTTCGCAATTTTTTTTTTTTTTACTTTTTTAAATGTATAGTTTTGTGTATGTATGTATGCATTCTTTGATTGTTTGTTTTTTCTTCTAACAAAATTAATTCTGTATTCCTTTACAACTATTTTTTGATTCTTCAATTTTACGACTTCTGATTTAGCAGTCTGTTTCTATGTGTTTTGGTTGTTTAAATGTGTAGAGGTAATAATTTTATATTCTAGTAGGATGAAGAAAGTTATTTAAAAAAAAAACATCTGATATCAGTTTAGGATTCAGTTTTTGACATAAAAAAAGGGGGAATTGAAGTCACGTAAGCAGGATGGGGTGATGCTTTCTGGCTTGCTCCACATTGAAGAGCTGAAGGGTGAGGCAAATTTATTCCTTGTACACTACTTGCCTTTCTCTGTTTCCCTTTAATCCCTCCCCTTGTTTGACCATTGCTTAAAGTCTGTTGCCAGTTGGAAAATGTGATGTTCTCAAAGGAGGGCATGGGATTATAAGTAGAAACACTTTGAAATATTTATATATATATATATATATTAATCTGTAGAGTAAGATTGTTTATATTTATAGTTAGAGTGCTCAATATCAGTGATAGAGCATGTATATTAGTTAAGCGAAGACACAGAGTCAACAGCCTTTGGTGACTGTCAATTTCTCGCCTGCACGGTTATCAAACCGCGCAGGCAAGAAACTAACAGTCACTGAAGGCCATTGATTCGTGTCTTCATTTAACTAATATATACACACACAAAAATTCACTTTAAAGATTTCTGTTTTCATAAGTTAGTATTTTTAATTTTACGAAGCAGATTTAGACTTTGTTGTTTAAATACTGATGTTTAGTGTCACCAATGTTTCCTAGTATGGAAGCCAGTAATGTTATGTTTAAATCTTACTATTGCCTCTCCTTCTGCTATGTTGTTGACCATGTATGTTTATTTTCAAATCTCGTTTTCACTACTAATTAGACTTTGAATTCAACAGGTAAAATGAATCTTACATGGCTTTAAACTTTGCAGGTTTTGTATTTAGAATTACTTTTGCAACAATCTACAAAAACATATCTGATAATAAAACTGTTTTTCTACTCTGATTTAAACATCCAAAATTTTTGTTTGAATTGTAGCCTTTTTGTTTTTATTAGTTTTGCTTTTAAATTGTTTGATTTGTTTGTCAGCTTTGACTCCCTAAGATTTTTGCCATTAACCAAAAAAAAAAATATATATATATATATATATATAGCCAAAGAAGACAATTGAGATTAAAATACTGTTACATATGCAGTTAATTTTTTCCTTTCCATGTTTAATGCTTACACTTCATCTATCTTCATTTGCGTTTGAATGTCTGTTGGCACATACTTAAAACTAATTTGCAATTACAGCTGGTGGATTTTTATGAGGTCAAGGATAAAAAGATGATAAAACCAGTTTAAATAAGAAATGATGTAATATCACAGACAGACCGACAAAAAGAGACAGACAGACAGAGAAAAAAAATATAAAACTCCAGTCTTGTCAAGTCTGTATTGTCGAGGAATTGGATTATTTCTCGGGCCATTTTATTTTAAGTAAATCGGTCCAGGTAGTATAAAAGTTAAGATGCGTTTTATAATACAGAGAAAAGTTAAGAGAAATCAACCCAAATAGTAACAGTGCCAATGAATATTCTTGCAGCAGTTGTTGTAGCAATGGTATTAATAATAATCATAACACTATTTTGGACCCTGACTTAACCAATATTTTGGCCCTCCATGATCCTCTAATAAAACAGCTCTAATTGGCTGGTTAGTAATTTTACTCTGACATCTTTTGCCCTAGGTTGCCAAGGCTATTTGCCCTTCAGGGTCCATAGTCCAATTGTAGTGAAATAGTTGTTTTTTCCAATGTGTAATAATTTTTGGATTTGGGGCGAATTAATAGGATTTGGGTCCTTTCTGTTCTGTGATTGGTTGATTTGGTTCACTTTTCAGTATAAATTAGATCGCTTGAATCTTTGCGAGCATATTCAGTTAAAAAAAAACAACTTTTTTTAATGATTCAATAATAGAAGTTATCAAATTGAAATAAATTTTTAGGGTTAATACCCCATCATCTAAATTTAATATTATTATTAAACAATTGTACTGATTTTGAATGATTAGAATGTGGGCATTCTCAGCAACTTTCACCGGCTTTTGATAGAAATTGTCATTGGTGTCAGTTGAATTTTATTCAATTTTTCAGTATCCTTGAGATGAGGGATTATCAATTTTATAAATAGATAATTCTCTACATATATTGGACATAGCAGTTGAGTGTGGAAAGAGCAATACCTATAAGTATTATTTGGACTATTGTCCTCATATTTAATAGAATTATAGCTACCAACTTTGTGAAAGAAATAAAAATAATAATAATGATAATGAGGGCAATATTCCAAATAATACTAAGAGAATAGAATTTTATTTTTCGAATTAATTTTACTTTAAGAAAATATCTTGACAATTCTTTAGCTTTAAAATTCACTGTTTCACTTTTTTTTTAATAAGACTACTAGGCTAGACAAATATCTTCAAAGCTCTTACTACCTCCCCCTCCAAATCTTGGCATAATTAGAAATATATTTATAGTGAAACAATAAAAAAAGCCCAGAAACTAAAAGAAAGAAAGAAAGAAAAGCCAAGAGGGTCAAGAGTTCAAGTGGAGTTGGCCTCAAAGAAATATAAATTGGAAACAAAAGCTGTTATTTCAAAACCAAGTGGACAGAATATCAAGTCCAATTAAATTTAACCACCAGTCATCACAGTCAAGTCACGTTGGAGACACCAGTTCCTGCCAGATCACTGAAGTTAAGCAATATAAAACCTGTATGGTACTCAGGTGGAAGGGGGGGACCTTTTAGGAATATCCAGTACTGTACAAGTATGCCAACAGAGTGCCAAGCACCACCTTGCTAACCTGCACAGGGCTAATCAGCCTGCTAGGTGAATACAAAAAGAGGTTATGAAAACAACTCAAGAAGTTGACTCTATGCTAGCCAAGCAACAGAACTAAATAGTAATTATAATCACTATCTCTGACACTTTTTTAAAAAAATAATGCTTTGGACAAATAAATACCCTTGGGAAAAGTATAAATATCCAAATTCCCTCCAGCTATGGATTAAATAGTGCATATTATGTTAATAAAAAAACTGTGAATGGACAAAAAAAGTTTATAAAAATTTTTGTTCTCTGCATTAAATAACCCAAAAAGGTATGAATCCCAACTGTCTCTCTAGCTATTTGTTTATATTTACTTGGTCGAGCACCAACTCAAGTTAACCACAAGGACATTTTTATGTGCTCATTATATCCCTTGACTTTTGTATTCAATGTCGCCCTTCGCCCAGATGAGTCATTCTCCTGAGATAACAAGCCTTGTTTACCCTAGGCAGCTGAAAATGGATGTAATGGTTTGGACTGGGATTTGAACTCGTGTAATAAAAGCAATGGGTTGAATAGTGTATATTATGTTATTCAAAAACCTATGAGCAGACCAAAAGTCTGCTCATTATAAAATGGTTGTTTTTGGCATTAAATAACCTATCAAATTTTATATGGATTGAATAGTGAATATTGTGTTTTTCAAAAACCTATTAGTGGATAAAAAGAACATTTTGTTAAAAAATGGTTGCACTTGGCATTAAATGACCTAAACAAGTTTATATGGATTGAATAGTGCGTATTGTGCTATTCAAAAACCTTTTCGTGGACAAAAAAAAATCCTCAAAAAACGTTTATCTAAAGAAACTTGTTCTTGGCATTAAATGACCTAAAAAGGTTGATATGCCATTTAAAGTAAAGAAACCAACCAAGCACAAAAGAGGCTGACACCATTTTTTTTTTATTCTTCCTACTCCCCTTCCCCCGGGAGGGGGGGGGGATCCAATCCAGCTTGACAATCCAATCGGTTCAAAAATAAGAGACCAAGATTTTGTTTCTCACGCTTTTGATTTTTGAAATATTTTGCAGCCGGGGGGGGGAGGTGATGGAGGCCTGGGTCTTTCCCTGACTGGTCCCTCCCCCTCTGAGCCTCAATCAACCCCCCAACACACACACATCTGAGGCACCTCGCATACACCTCATCCCACCCAACCCACCTGCACCAGATTCCCCCCAACAAACAGCTTCCATTAAAATAATCTCGTGTGAGGCTGAATTCTTTTTTTGCACCATTTGAATTATAATAAAAAAAAAAAAAAAAAAAATCAAGGCCAATGACTATGAGGGTGACAGGTTTTTTCCTTGTCAATATCTGTTTGGGAGAGGGGGCATCGGTGGAAGATTTTTTTTTTTTTTTTTTTCAAAGTTCTTTGCTTCTCTCTCTCTGTCTGTCTGTCTCTCTCTCTCTCTCTCTGTCTCTCTCTGTCTGATTCTCTCTGTGTGACTTTTTTCCTCTATTTTTTGTCTATTATAAATAATCTGTGTTAATTATCTTTACTGTGACGAAATGTTTTTGTTGAGGTAAGGTTTTAGAATAATGTTAGCATTATGACAGAAAAATCTGTCAGCTCGTTTATTCTACTGGGATTTCAATGATTGAATTAAAATAATTTTATTGTTTCAAAAACAAACTCTTTTTGTGGAAACTAATTGTTAAGCTATGCACATCACTGTACGATACAATATAAATGAATTGTTTAAAAAAAAACATATACAGGAAAAATGACAGAATAAATAAAAATCTACTTTTGAGCCACCATTATTATGGATTTCACACCAATCACCAGATACAATCGCACCCAGTCAAAGTGACAACAAGTCTCCTCTGGTTTCCAGCAAGTTCTACACCATTTCAGCCAGAGACTGCACGATGCAACACCTCCCTGGGTTTTCACCCCATCACATCCATTTCGCACACCTGCCAATGTCTGGCGGTGGTTACTGAAGGAAGAGTGACAATAAGCCTCCTCTGGCACTCCAGTACATCTGGACACCTCGTAGCCAGTGGCTACAGGCCCTTATTATTATTATTATTATTATCATTATTATTATTGGATTGATTATATATATATATATTTTTTTGAAATGTGGTGGTCCGTGCCAGATGAAATGAGTGATTTTTCTTAAACTCAAGTAACGATTGGTGGGAACAGTTTTCGCACATAGCAAATTTCAACTGGTGTCAAGATTTTATGGGTCACCCTTATGCCAGGGATCTCTCTTTTGAAGAAGAAAATAAAAACTATCTCTTTTATCCAAAAACGATTTTGTCTACACCGGCAGTTTTCCTCTTTCAGCTTCCCTCCCAACAATATGACTGCTGCCGTGTAACGATCTAGCCAGAACTCAGATTGTACTTAGGTACACCACTGGTTCATAACAGATCTCATTATGCACATACATGCACTGCCAGTTTATAACAGATCGTATTGGATCTAATCAGTGACATGCAATATTGTTAAGATTTTAGGTCTAGTGAAAAGGGTATTATATTTACTTGGTGAGCACCAACCCAAGTTTGGCACAAGGCCATTCTTACTCGGGCTTTTTGTATTCAGTGTTACCCTTCACCTAGATGAGCCGCTCTCCTGAGTTAACGAGCTTCATCTGCTCGAGGCAACGAAAGGTGAATGCAATGGTTTTGAATGGGATTTGAACGCGCGTAACGACTCCAAAGCTCGAGCTTTTACCAATGCTCCAACTTCACTGCTCATAGTGAATAGGGTATGTTTAAGATTTCATTTATCAGTTATGCTTTTTTAGTATGGGGGGGGCGCAAGGCACATTCTGCGTTGGGGCCGGTATGTGAATAAGCAAAGCACTGAGTATGAAAATGGACGAGAAATGAATTTAGTATAAAATTTAGTATTAAAAAGCATTGTCTTCCTGGATAATTAGCTTTCCTATTTATCTTAGTAGCAAGGCCTTGGTGCCGGGCAAAACCAGGCAATACTTCTAGTTATTATTACTACTACAACTTTTTGCCTTGGCCTACTTTCCCACCTGAAACTAATATTTGCAATTTGGACTAATTTTTTTTTTTTTTTTTTCTATTATAAAGAGTTTTTGCTTTTCATAATTTCCTAACTAGGATAATTTTTGTTACAAACAATAATTGACCTTGCACTTATCAAAAAATATTATTGCAAAAAAATACAGATGGTTTGGAGATTAAATCTTAATCCTACCAATTAAATTGTGCTTTCAATGATGATCTAATTAATTATTTCGTTCATTCATTAATAGTAATTGGGAATGTATTTAATTACTTTTTAGATTTAAAATCTATATGAAACTTCTTCCATTCTTATGTATACTAGCTGACCTAATTATCCCTGCTTGATTATAGAGGCCAGGGTTACAAGTTTAAACAAAGTGGAGATGTTAATTAACAGTGAAACTCTTCTGGTTGATTGATTTCAAGTAATTGGAAAAAAAAACTTAGCTTATTATCAGTAGCTTGAAATAGAGGAGGGCAGAGGGGGTATATCTCTGGGGCGTCGACACTTTTAGGGGACAGCAAATAACCTATGTTCATACCAGAAATTTTGTCCGGTTTGGGGGTTGAGCATAAGGCTAGCGACAAAAACAAGTATGCTACGGAAACTGCAAATACAAATTTGCTGCCCAACACACCACTGGGTGTAAAGGTTGATGAATACCAGAAATTTTAAGAGTTGAAGGGGAAATAGAATTCAAAACCCAAATAAATTCTGTCGCATCCTGTAAAAGATTATTCAGCAAATGAAAACTGATCAAAATCTACCTAAGGAACTCATTAATGGGTCAGGATAGGCTTACTAATTTGGCATCAAATCTAACCCTTTGATGGAGATGGATTTTGATGGTGTTATCATTTTTGTAGAAGTTTGTAGTTATTACTAGGGCTATGGCAATATGCTTTTATTAAAAATATACTTGTCACAGCCCTAATAACTGAGGCTGTGATGGTGGAGTATTGGTAAAAGCTTGGGCTCTGAGATTGTATTACGCGAGTTCAAATCCCATTCAAAACCATTACTTTCACTGATAGCTGCCTCGGGCAGATGGGGCTCGTTAGCACGGGAGAGCAGGTCATCTAGGTGAAGGGTAACACCGAATGTAAAAAGCCTGGGTATGAGCACGTTAAATGGACTTGTGCCAAACTTGGGTTGGTGCTCACCAAGTGAATATAATAACTGGGGCTGTAATAAGAATATGTACAGCGAGCTTCACAAGGGTACATGCATGGTCGGAGGTCAGAAGCTGCGGTAGAAAGATGTTATTTAACGACACTTGAGGGCAGTGGATATTGAGGTGGAGAGTTAAGAGCAGCTGGCTTTTGACAGAGGTAGCTGACATGAGAGCCTCCACAACGGAAAGGAAATTATACAAAAATTATCAAAGACACCAGTGATGTCACACGCCTGGTGCACTTGTGTGCGCTGTGTGACAAGAGATTTCACAGTGCATGTAGCCTGTGGCAGCACTAGAGGAGAGGGCACCACCTCCTGGACTAGTCATCTTCAGCAATAAAGGACTGCATATGATGATGATGATGATGATGATAGGAATATTCTTTAATAATAGCATATTGTCACAGCCCTAGTCATTAAAAACTTTGCTCATGGTAAAACATGGAAAACATTGGCTCTTCTGAAAAATGTAACCATTTACCTTCTGGTAGTTGATAAAGAGGATTATGATTTTTCTTCGCATTCCATCAAGCAGGAGACACCTCAGGCATCAGTCAATGAACTTGGACTTTTTCCATCTTGCTTTTTAAAGAGTAAAAGTTGTCTGAAAGAAATGACCCCCCACCCTTCAGCAGAAATGCTTGATTTAATTTTCATTTAATTTTTTGATACGAGTTAAAGCATTTGGTTCAAGGTTGTAGGAAATATTTTGTTGATTAAAAAATGTCTTAAAGAAAGAGAAAAAAGTAGTTTGATTTCAATGTTTCTAACTTTGAAATATTTGCAGGTGGAAATTCCAAGGCATTAATTCTTCATTTATTTATTTATTGATAAAGTAGTTACTGTCCTCTGGAAGGCTGCCTAACTGTGGTGAAAGATTAGACAGGAATTAGGCTCTCTCTTGATGCAGTAGTAATTCTGTAAAATTAACCAAGCTGATATATCATTGCTAATTGCTGAATAAAGTTCAAAAGACTTAGCTTTGCTTGGATGCCAATTGCGGAGGTGGAGCAGTGGTTAAAAGCTTGGACTGTGGAATCATACTACCAGAGTTCAAATCCTAGTCAAAAACCATTACATTCACTTTCAGCTGCCTTGGGCAGGTCATAAGGTGAACCATAGTCTCCATAATAAATAGACAAATTATCAAGCCAGGATCTAGAAGTAACGCTTAGTTATCAAACTTTGCACTTATTGTCCTTATCCATGAAATTCTTTATTTGATCAATCAACTCTGGTATTCTGAGTTTCTTACTCCTCCCTTACATCTCATTATCCCTCACAAAATTACCCGCCTTTCTTGAATCCCATATGCCACTCAAAAATTGATGCTCGATTCATGCAAGATGGTTCAAAAGCAGGTTGAAGCATTCCATACATTTCAGTGGCATTTTTACCAAAAACAATAATAACAATGCATATCATTCTTTTAATATGTCCTCATATCCAGATTGCATTTTTGAAATTTAACAGCTGTGACAATCAGGCTTTAGTAAGGTTTATTTCAATTCTTGTTGTAGCCGTTCTTTTTCAACCAGAAATCCTAAACGTTATTCAGTCATCTCATAAGATGTTTAGCAATAGCATACTGAATTTTCTAGAGTCTAGTTTTAAATTCCTGTACAAAACAACTCTTGTAACTTATTGAAGGCACCTCACATTCCAATTCCTGCTGTAAGTGTTCATTTGAACTTGAAATCATAAAAATTATTCAGTCATCTCATAAGATGTATAGCAATAACATACTGAATTTTCAAGATTATACAAGAATTTTAAATGCCTGTATGAAAAAAAGTCTGGACCTCGTACCTTTGTTGTGAAAACTTTTTAGAAAATGTATTTTACAAAAATAAATGTGTGTGTTTTTAGTTGTCATATGCTAGATTTCTTATGAAAGAAGGGAGATAAATCTGCAGGGCTAAATCCTAAAAGTACTCGCTCCTCTTGTAGGTAAAGGTAAAAATATTTAAAAATTCCTAACTGCATTCCTAAATCTTTAAACAAAAGAAGAAAAAAGGGTCTGTGTGAAAAAAAAATCCTTGAGGTTTTTTTTCTTTTTTTAATCTAAAAGTTCAGCCAGCATGGTTCTAAAAATATGGCTGTCATAGTTAGAACTACTTTGTGTAGGAATACAGGAATGGTTTTATCTCTAAGTTAAAGATGATGGCAGTGGGGTTGGGGGTTAGGAGTGGCTGGGGCTGAAGGCATGGAATCTGTCAGAGAAGGAGAAAAGCTGTTAAGAAAGGAGGGGTAGGGATGTTTCAAGTGTCTAAGATGCTTATCAAGGATTAGTTTGGTCTTTCCCAATGTAGAGCTGCCTGGCTCACCTGATGAATAAAATTGAAATAATTTGTAATTCTTTTTTTTTTTTACTTCATTCTTTATAATAAAGTGATGAATTTTAGTTAAACCAAAGTTGACAAATATACTTCAATCATCACAATTGAATCCTTGCTGAATAAAATTGTTCAAAGGCTCTTCTAAGGCATATTTATGTATTTTATTTTAAATCTCTTCTGGCTCAGTTAGACGAGGGAAGATGTGAAAAGAATCAGAAAATAAAAGAGTGAATGAATTAATTAAATGAAAAAAAAAGAAAATTCTTCTTCCCTTTTTTTTCTTATTCTTTTTATATATTATTTTGTCTCACTCAGCCAGAGATTTAAAATTCAACATTTATTTAGTTTATCCTGAAGAAGGCCAAACAATTAATCATTCGAAATATTATATATTTAACAAATACAAATATGTAGACTATAGTCTGCTTAATAAATATACAAGTTAGCAAGTCAAAATTCAGAAGTAAATTTAATAATTCTAAATATGGGAACTTATTCAACATTTATAAACAAATTTTTTAATGTTATTATAGAAATAGATCCTCTGATTTGTTTATCAATAGTAAAATAAACCTCAATCAAATTCCAATATTTATAAACAAAGCCAGTGTGTATGCCTCATTAATAACAAGTTTTGATATCACAAAAGTTGACAAAATAAACTGAATAAAGAAATAGCATGAAAAAATTGTAATCTTTTGTTTAAGGGAATTATTAATTACTAGAGTGTATACTCATTATCTCTATAGACCCTGGCTTAGCAAAATTATCAACTAGCCAATTAGAGCTGCTCAACTAGAGAAGGGGTTTTCAAACTGTGGTCTGCGGACCACAGGGGGTCCACAAGAAGAAGATAGGGGGTCCGTGGATTAACTCATCACGTGTAATTCAAAGTATAAAT
>JAUZSX010041687.1:0-20357 GCA_034780655.1 Idiosepius hallami
TGGAGTTGCCGAGCAATGAAAATCATGTCTGTGGTGCCTCTATTTGGGCGGAAACCACTTTGGGATTCGGGAAGGATACCTTCGGCGAGAGAGGTGAGTCTGTTGGTCAAGACTCTAGCTAGGGCTTTACCTGTAATGGACAGGAGAGAAACTCCACGGTAGTTCCCGCAATCTGCCCTGTCTCCTTTTTTTAAAGATGGAGACAACTAGGGCATCTTTAAGTTATGCAGGGATTTTCTCTTCCCCCTATATTTTTAGAAGCAGGGCATGGATGTGTCTGAGGAGATTAGGTTCGCCTTTTTTTAGAACTTCTGCTGGGATACCATCAGGACCAGGTGCCTTGTTGTTGTTTTTTCATCTTCTTGATGAAGGACAAGGACCTTCCCCATGGAGTCCAAATTATGTACAGAATAGACGGTCAGCTTTTTAACATCAACCGATTCAAGGCCAAAGGTCGAACCACCACCACATCCATCATGGAGCTGCAGTATGCCGACGATAATGCTCTTATTGCCAGGTGAATAAAAAAAGGAAGTTAAGAAATAGACTCAAGGATTCGACTCTACGCTTGCTGGGGCAAAATAATTAAATAAAATTATAGCAGAAATTGTAAACATTTTATTTTCTTTACTCTTCGCGTCTTTTACCTAAAAAATTAAAGTTAACTTTTTGAATTTCTCTTTCTCGGTAGCGTAGGGCGATTGACTGACCGACCGGATTATAAACACACACACACACACACATAAACACATAATTAATTAGTTAAATGACCCCAAAAGTGGTTGATATGCCGTTAAATCCCAAATCAAATCAAATCAAATCAAATCTAAATAAAAATTATTAAACTTGGAAAAATAGCCAGCCCAGCACAAGCACCCCCTGAAAGTTTATCACCTCCGCCCCCCAAGGAGGCTGTACCGACCGACGATATGGCCTACTTTGAAAACCAATAGAACTGAACAGAACCAGGGTCATGCTTAGGGCCCCAGGAGATCCCGCCATTACAGGGGGACTGCAAGCTATCAGGTCGACCTGACGAACGCATAGCGAGAAACTGACAGTTGTCGATCCCCGTTGACTCCGTGTCTACACTTAACTTGTATATATAAATATATATATATATATATATATATATAAATTATAGTTCTTTTCTTTTGCAGCATCATGTGATTATTGATGATAAATATTAGGTTTATTAAGGCAAAAAGATGTGTTAAAGGTAGTTTATTATAGAACTATAAAATTTCCAATTCTTGTGCTAGAATCTAGAATCAGGGATATTGGAAAAAAAAAGAAAGAAAGAAAGAAAAAAAAAAGAAATGAATGAATAAAAAACAAAAAAGAATCTCAACTTCTCCCACCAAGACAGATAACCTACAATTCTCTTTTATATTTGACAAGAAATGTTCTCTTGTTTAATAATGTTTTTAGTCATAAATTTCCTTTCATGCCAGAAAAAAAACTGCTTTTTTTTTAGCAATTAAGAAAAGAAAAGAAGAAAGAATTATAGATGTCACTTTTTCTTAAACCCCCATTGTTACACTTCATTCAGACAGTAAATAAATCCTTTATTTCTTCTTACAAAACTGAAACGATATATACCAATGCTTTAAAAATATGATATAATTAATGGTAGTCTACTTCCTGCAGGTGTAAAGGCTTTGGAACACTTCTTTATTTTTTTCATTTATTAAGGCCATGTGTATAGTCAAAACATAACCCCCACACACACACACACACACACATAAATGTATAAAATATTTTTTGCAATCTGTAAAGAGGCCTGTTATAGTAGATAAGCGTAGACACAGAGTCAATGGCCTTTGTTGATTGTCTCTTTCTCACCAGTGTGTTTATCATACTAACAGGCAAGAAACTGACTGTCACCAAAGGCCATTGTATCCCTGTCTATGCTTATCTACTATACAAGCTCTTTTGCTAATATTGAGCATTTTAACTTGACTTAAAGTGAGCTGTACATATCCAGATTCCACTGATTGGGCAGCAATGGTGGAGCATTGGCAGAAGCTTGGGCTCTGAGATCGTATTACGCGAGTTCAAATCCCAGTCAAAACCATTACATTCACCTTTAGCTGCCTAGGGCAGATGGAGCTAGTTAACTCGAGAAAGCAGCTCATCTAGGTGAAGGGTAACACCAAATGTTAAAAGGCCGAGTAAGAGCACATAAAAATGGCCTTGTGCCAAACTTGGGTTGGTGCTCACCAAGTAAGTATAACATAATATCCAGATTCCACTCAGAATCGAACCAGCTAAACTTTGTCATTTGCATTCTACCACTGGGCCATAGTCCACCTTACTGCAAATCCACCAATAACTCAACCTATCACAGTATAGCCAAGGCCATCCTTGGTATAGCACGACTGAATTACGTTAGTGACTTGGTCAATCTACTGTTTCTACTTTCAGAGGACACTGGTTGGCCTCCACAGTAACATCTTTCCAAAAGATTATCTACTAATTAACAGAGAACCAAATGGACGTTAGAAATATATTTTTTAAGAAGAAGCACTTGATAATATAAATGATAATACTTGGTAGGTCTCCTCGCTATGTTGTGATAGGATTTGCTGTAAGGCAGACTATGCTTTCGCACAGCAATTTTCAATAGCATGCAGACACTTCAGGTTTCAAAATTTTTTACAAATGTTCTATTAATAAATAATTTCTTTAAAACAATCAATTAGGGAACTCTATTTCTTTTAATATTGTTTACAACTTAACATATTATTGGATATTATGGTATATCTTATAAATATATAAAAGTGACCCAGTGTGTGTCTGTCTAAGAAATGGTGGCTACTGAACTACTTTGCGAATTTTTAGTTTACAGACTTAAAATTTGATTCTGTATTCAGACCTGTGGAACATATTCGATTTGTTTTTGAGCTAGAAAAATAGCTGCTAAAAGGTCAAACTCAAAAAATTGAAATGTTGTTGGCTTGTAGCAGTTAAGTTGTTAAAGACCTGAAGAAACTGTAAACAAAACATTCTGTACTTCGTATAAGATAATCAGAATGAGGCAAATAGCTTGATAAATGTAAATAGTGTAAATAACTTATAATTTTAGTGTATCATAAACAAAATGCCCAATCCATTTTAATCAAATCCTTTTCCATTTTTACTCATCCAATTCCATATATAATTCATTGAATATTTCTCTTTCTTTTTCTATTTTGTCAATCCTCTCTAGCTTTCATTGTCTGTTCATTAACAGCAGTCAAGTAATGTAGCCAACAATAGATCAAACCACAGGTGACAGTTGTATTTATTTATTGGTTCATAGCAATTCTGACCTAAGATTTATATTCAACAAGCACTCTAATCAGAATAGGGAGTATTTCCACAGATTTTCCGTAAAAGGAAGCTATAACACCCCCCACACTTCTTGCCTCTCTGCTTCACCATAAAATGTTATTCGCATCCTTCAGATTCAGTGTTTACTCTCGACTCTATGTCTCCAAATATCTGAAAACCCCAATTCATATCTATGACCTAATGAACCCTCACTTCTCAATTACACTATTGTAGATTTTTTTTTAGAAATTTCTTTGAATTTTGCATTTATGTTATATTTAATAGATAACTTATCTCCCTCTCTTTTTTTTATTTTTATTTTTCTGTTTTATATTCTCCCATGGCATTATCAGGATTTGACATGATTATGTGAATAATCTCATTTAACTAGATATAATTTTGCTTTGTTTTCAAAATTGGTTACATGACCTTCTCTTGCAGACAAAAAAAAATCTTTTCCACAGATTCAGATCAACACAATGTCTAATGTGCTTTTTGTTAGCATTAACCATTTGCAAAAATCTATTAACTCACAGCAACCTAGTGAGGGGGGAACATTGGTAAAAGCCTGGACTCTAAAATCATATTATAGAAGTTCAAATCCCAGTCAAAACCATAGTGTTTACCATTAGCTGCTTCAAGCAGATGGATCTCATTAACTCAGGTGAATAATTCATCTAGGTAAAGGGCAACAATGATTACAAAAACCTAGGAACATAATGAGCATAGAAAAATTGGCCTAGCCCTAACTTGGGTTGGTGCTTGACCAAGTAAATATAAACTCACAACAACCCTCTAACTGTTTATTTGTGTTAGTCTTATGAATAGTTGCTTTTTATCCTTAGAATACTTCAATCAAATGCTCAATTGATAAACTTTAGGTCATCCTGATCCAGTTTACAACAATCTGACCAACCTTTTCTCTTTACTCTTTGTTAAATACTATCACTTAAAACATTGATACATACATTGTGTCTGTGGGATTGGCTTACTGAAGGTTGAGCCGGCTCAACCATTAAACACTCAAGTCAATAGGAATATGAAATTGACAAGCAATCCCCAAACCTGTATTTATATGCCAGTTAAGAAAGTCACTATTTAATCCATAAGTAAAAACAAAATTGGGATTCATACCTTTTTAAAAGGTATTAGTCTACATGTGTACATGGGGGGAAAAACCAGGATATGAACATGCGTACTGTGAATACAGAGTCCGATTGACTTACCCCTGTAACTCCCATTTTACAGGCATTAACATACATAACTTTTGTAAATAAGTATCAAAACCATATTAAAATAGCTCATAAAGATGAGTTAAATTGTCATTGTAGATTAAGAGGTTAATGTCATGAAAGATAATTTTTTGATGAACATGGTAATACTTGACTCCATTTAAAATAAGTTGGTTTCACCAATCATAATTCTAGGTTGAAAAAAAGCATATATGAAAAAAAATATTTGTACAAATGGTTTTTGAAATGATATATCTGAATGTAAAGTTTAAGAAAGAAAAAATGGCTATAACTTCAGTTTACTTTATTTAATGATATTTTCATAATCACAATTTGATATTTACAATTTAGGAGTCAGTCAAAGACTAAACCATTGAGAAACCTTGAATTCATGTCTTCATTCTAAATAGGTAGAATAATTAGAATCTATTAATATCTTATTTCTAAAACTCTCTCATTGTCATGTGACTATGTTCTTAGTAATCAACCAATGAGATGACAGAAATGAAAACCTTGCTTTCATTTAGATTAACTTTAAGGTCAAAACTTTTCACCTTAGATTTACATCCAAATTTTTTTTATTGTTGAATCAATGCTAAAGAATTTTGTGTGTGTGTAGGCAGCATTCTTTCATTTAAACAAGTTTCATTAAAAAGAACAGAAATTTTCTATTTAATTTTTTCTTTATTTTTTCCAATAACATACATCTGAATGGATGCAGTACGTTTTAAACGTGATTTTAATGGGCTTCATAGCCATTGCATTTTTCTTTTACTTGTAGATATTTACTTATATGTTGACAATCATAAAATTTTTTCTTCTTTTTTTCTTTTCTATTTTCTTTTCTTTTTTTGAGGAGTGGAGTGTATAGATGGCATGAATTGTAAACGTGATGAAAAAGTACCACTGTGCAGTGAAATTTTGTGCATGGTTTCATCGCTATGAAAGGCTTAATGTGAGGCTATGGTTTTAATTGAGCCCAAATCATTTTTGCCTAAAGCTTATCAAAATGCATCTTAACGTTTTCTCTCAGTAATTTCTTTGTTTCAGACATTATAAGGAGCCCATGCAGGGCTGGATTTAAACAATGATAGGCCCTAGGCTATTCTATTTGTAAGGGTCCCCTTACTTTTCACCTGTTTTGAAATGTTCAATACTCTCCCTGGTATTTAAGTATTGAGGGAAAAAAGTTAAAATGAAAATTAATCGTTTATGTATCAAGATTACAGAATAGAGACTAAATTAGAATTTTTTTAAAATAAAAAGTCAGACTAATTTATCCCTATAAATATCTCTACTGATTGAGTTAATGGCAATTTTAATTAATATGCATCATAACATTAACAAAGTTCATTTTTGCCATAATTACTTGTTAAATCTCAGGCAACAATCACAAATTTCAAAATTAAATTTCAAAGCTTTCATCCTGTTTAGCCTATTGGTAAATCAAAGCCCTAATCCCAAGACTATTTATTATTTTTATCATTTATCATAAACTAAGTAACTCTTATATGCAAAAAAGCTGTCAATTTGTTTATTATTGACTAACTATGCTTTTTCGGAATCCTTGGGATGAGGCTTAAAGATTTGTACAACTATTATTCGGACTGTTGTTATGATAAGGATAAGGACAACAGTCCGAATAATAGTTGTACAAATATTGATTTACTAGTTCATAATCTTTCTTTTCATTGAAATCATAGCGTATAAAAAGTTTTCTGATTAGATTTTGCTGTGAATACATTTATGTAACTTTTTCACTTGTAAATTCAACCAATTATTAATCTCTTGGATTAATATCCAGTGAAGTAATGGACATGTTGCAATATTTTTGGTCAAATGGGTGGGTTATGACTGCTAAGATTTAAGTCATTCTATATTTATGTGCAGAAAAATGGATTAATTAGAAAAACAGAATAGATATAGACTTTATTATACAATCTCCTTGACTGAGCTAAAGTCTTTGGTTATTGTTATTTTCTTGCTGAAATTATATAACCCTTTCTCTGTGTGAATTTACAGTTTTTGATTATTTTTGTTATTGGTATTATTATTATTATTATTATTATTATTACAACCACTGTTTTCCAAAAATTACTACTGCTACTACTGGAACACATTTTTTATCGGACTATATTGCCTCCTGATATTCGCAATTGGATTGATTTATTTCTTTTTGTTTGTTATAAAAAAATTTTACTTTATATAATTCTTCAAATCAGAACCACTTTTGTCCAACACAAAAAAGTTTATATCTCTATATGTATTTGTTCAAATATCAATTTTATTTTATTTTTTGGTAAACGCTTTTCTCACACAGTTTTTTTTTTTTTTTTAATAATACAATGTGCAATATTTAGCCATTAGCTGGAGAAAATGGGGGAATTCATTCCTTTCCTAAGGGTATTAGTCCAATTATGAACTCAAATGGGATGACAAGCATTTGAACTCTCATATTACTCTTCCAATGCTCGACTGCCTACCCACCCAAGTGGACCTCCCCATAAAGATTGGGGACTACTGTAAAAGATGAAATGAGAACCGTTATAAATAATAATATATTTTTTGATGTATAGATATTTATTGTTTCAAGAACCACTATTGTCCTTAGGAATTTTAAAAAAAAACAGGAAATGGACAAGGTTTTATGTCATAAATATATCAAGCAATGCATATTCTTGAGACTTTTGGCTTCATTTCGTCCTTTTTTTTCCAATATTTCAAGTTTTTTTTTTTTTACTTTCCCATTTTAAACAAAATATTTGGAATACATCCAAATCTGTCCTCTACTAAAACATTTATACAGAAACATTATAGATCAACTTAAATGTTTTGACTTATTGCCAAAAGGTCAGTTTTTGGTTGTGTATTTTTATACATTGGAAAATCTCATTTTTTTTTTCCATTCCTTGTTTGACTGCTTATAATACTGTTATTTTGTTTTTTTAATGCATACATCTTTTGGTCTATTTTTGGGTCCATCTGCTACTTATGGAACATTTCTCTGTGTATCATTGTCATTTTTCAAGATCAAAGATGCTTACAAAAAAGAAATCACTTTCTTACTATTGGTATGTTTCTCTATTGAATATTTTTGCCGATATAGTGGATATATATATGTTACTCAGTTCAAGTATATAGTAGACATGTAAATAATGGGCTTACCTCAAGCTCACAATGTGTATACATATATTAACCATGGTGGTGACTAATTCAATCAAATAATTCTCAAAAACTAAATTTTCATATCAGAAAATTTTAGAAAATATCAAACTCTTTACTTTTTATTTTTTTAAGCTATCAACCTCTGGGTTATTAAAGATCTTTCTTGGTTCAGATCTTCTCATAAATTTTTAGTTTTTTTAGGAATTTAAAAATATTTTCTGGATCATTGTATTCAAAATAGCCCTTTAATTGATGTTTTAAGAAACCAAAATCTAAATTTTATATTTTGTATAACTTAATTCGCACTAAATTTGTAGCAAAAGCACTGATAGTTGAAGGAGAGTGTAACAAATAAGTCTCCAGCGTAGGGAGCAGGAAGTTGTGTATGTGTCCTTCAAAGTAGTATCTGGTCGCTTGCTATCTGAATGTAGTAGTATTAGTACTAAGTGTAGTAAGTTCTGTTGTAGAGATGGAAAGAGATGTGCTAGCTTTGTCAGTGTGTAGACTCTTCTGACTGGGTGTTTTACGAGGTTCAAATATCGCAAGTGTGAGTGTTGTAACTCGACAGCTGCTTCCTGTAGACAGGGACATGCTGTAAAACATGTCCTAAATGGTCTACTACAAATTCATTATCGATAATAGTTAAAAGATTCATACCTTTTCCAAGGATATTACTCCATGAAGGGAGTATAATTAATCAGTTGGCTTACCAAATGTATAACTAAAGAATAATAATAAGAGGTTTAGAGTTTTGGAAAAATAATTAGCTAAAAATGAACTTGTTCAATTGTCCATTTTCTTTGAATCTAATAAAGTAATTACCAGTTTTTATATCCTTTAAAATAATTATAAATATAAGGAAATGCAATGAATTGATTCACTTGTTAAAGTAGTTTTTTAAAAATAATAGATTTTTCTAAAACTATCTAAAAACTAAACAAAATAAACAAAATTGTGTTTGAAATCACAAAATGCAATTTCATAGTCATGTTATCAATACAGGTTAAGAACTTCTCCAAAATGAGGCTAATTAAATCAAACTAGCCAACAGAATATGGTCATATGTAATCATATCTAAATTAGCTAAATGTACTTATTGAAATAAGAATCTGATACAGAAATATTAATTAGAGTAAAAAATAAATAATAACTATAATGATTATAAGAATGAATAACTACTAATGAAATCTTCTTAATGACAAAAGATCATAGTAAGAAAGCAACTAACTGATATTACTAATGAGATGATTAATTACAGAACAAGTAAACTAATGAGAAGGTGAGCACTTGAAATAGGTTTTGTTTTTGCCATTTCCATCTTAAGTATCTTTAATTAGTCAATAGTTATCATTAACTGATATAAATCTTAATTATTATCTTGTTAAATATTATCATTATTTTGTGTTTTAACACTGGTCACACAAACCACTTGTGTGCTCACACGCAGCACTTCCAACCTGTTTGTGACTGGTGGAGTCAAATTGACAACAAGTCTACTATTGATGTTCCAGCAGAATCTGCTCCATCCCAGCCAATGACTGTATGGTGCCACTTACCTCATATTTTCACCCTACAATATCCAACTCTCAGACTCCAGATCAGAAGAATCTAGACTCGGCTAAGACTTAGTGGTAACTTCCGAAGACATAGTGACAATAAGGTCTCCTATGGCACATTCACATCCCTTGTAGTCAGTGCTGTGCTTAGCCACAAAGCGGCACAGAATGCGCCTTGAGGCCCCTTTACCCTAAAAAGCCAACCCCCTCAACATACCAGAGCCTTCAACTATATATACATACATACATACATATACAAATGTATATATAGAGAGAGAGATGGACAGAAAGAGAGATGGATTGATAGATGCATATTTAAAATGTGATAATGATTTTCTAATTAATCATAACAATAAATCATTTTGGTAATTTTTTGCATTATGAAAGATCTGTGAAGTCAAGGAGTTTTGTGGCCCCTAGGGAGCTTGTGCCCCACCCATTAGTGAAGGGTCTGTGGGGGCCCAAAGCACGGCCCTGCTTATAGTTGATGACTGCAAGCTCCTCTCCTCCTTAACCAGTTCCCTTTCTATTTTGTTGGATTCAGATTTCATTTTAATTCTCATCTCAATTACCAGGTGCTTTTGCATCCACCAACCAGTGATTTTTACTGGAGTCAGAGTGATAACGACTCTACTCTGATTTCCAGCAAGTTCCACACCATTCCAGTCAAGAATTGTATAGTTCAATATCTCACTGTGTTTCAGTTTTGCCAGGAAGGCAAATGTCCAACCAAAAGAAAATGCAAATTGAATACTAATATGAAGTTATTAAATGGAGCAAAGGATTGGAAAATTTCAGCAGATCTGAAGGTATCTTTGAAATTTCCAATGCACATCTCCAAACAGACAAGCATCCTGACATTTTGATCTGGTCTGACTCTAAAAAGTATATTTTTAATAAAATTAACTGACTCTTGGGAAGAAAATTTCTCAGAGGCTCATGAAAGAAAGAAAAATCAGTACGAATTTGTGCGTGCCGAATGTATAGAAAAGAAATGGATATGTAATGCAATGCCTATTAACATTGGATGTTGTGGATTTTTAGGACATTCCACCATTTCATTTAAAAAAAAAAAAAAGAGGCATCACTGGAAGGGATTTAACGAAACAAATATTGGATGCTAACCGTTGTTCGACAAGTGTCATGCTGGATTTGGCGCAATTCAAAGAAATTTGCAAAGAAAGCATTACATTGTCCACTTCTTCCGTTCTCTTGCTGCTCTTAATTTATAACTGTTAAAGACGTTTTTCTTTTGACTTGAATATGCCATTTTGAATTAAATATGAATTTTATTTTTCTGTCTATTACTTGTATTTTAGTAAATAGTTTTATGGAGATAAAATGGTGAAGAGTTAAGTGAAATTGAACTGTTCTTATCTCAATTGTGATTCAAAAAGATAGACAACTTAAAAAAAATTACAACACATTCAAAAGAATGTGTAGAACTCAAATGATTGGCTGAGGCAAATCTTTGTGTCATTATGGATTGTAAGATTTAACTTCATAAGAAAATTGTTATTTTGTATAAATGTCATTTTTTTCTAATTCATTTTACAATCTTTACTTAATTTTAAAATTAAATGGAAGATTAAGAATATAAATGGCTTGACATATGTTAGTTTTTCTTAATTCTCTGATACTGTCCAGAGCTTTTCAGCTTCTACTAAAAACACAGACTGATTAAGGAAATAAAACCAGACAAAAAAGTCAGTGGCAAATAAAATGTTTTCTCCAAAATCTGTTCTTACCAGTTTTCTAATTCATTTACCATGTTTCAAACGTTTGAGAATAAAAACACACAAAGGAGAAACATCAAAATTCCAGACAGTAACTTGAAGAAGTTGTTCTAATCATGAGCTTGTTTGGAATGGCAGACATGGTTCCAAGGTGTCTGAGACACCTCCTGCCATTTTAAACCAAACCCTAGCTTATATTACCTTGTACTTGCAATCTTTTAGTTGATTTTGTAGTTGTTTTATTTTGAAATTGGTTTTTATTTTTCTTTCAGGTTTTTTTCTTTTCTTTTTTGTTTTTGGGGTTCTCTTTTTATTGTTTTATTAGAAACACCTCTGTCCAAAAATTTGATAAAACGAAAAGATAAACTAAAAATATACTTTATCAATTGAATATGACTGTACAGAGTTGCTTATATACTTTCATTATTTTAACACTAGCAGTGCTATCCAGTCTAGCCTGGGAATAGATAAGAATGTTTTCTTGCAATAATTCTAACATATATATATATATATGTTTATATTCTATTGAAACTGAGAAGTCATTTAGAAAAAAGGGAAAAATAAAAGTTAAAGCACATCTTGGAAACAAATCTGACGTATAAAGTTTATTAATTTTATAAAATAGCAAAAATTCAAATCTTATTATAGAACTTTTATCCATCTTGTCTGAAAAAAATAATAGGGGTTCATATGAGGATCATTTAAAAATCAATGCTACTTTTCATTTAAAGTTATTTTTCAAAAGTTGAAGAGCTACAAAGATGGAAGTGGTGTCATTAAAACAAGCAGTCTTTGGTGCTCCAGAATTCATTTTTCTATATAATCACCACCCGAGTATTAACTTTATTGCGGACTTTATTGTGTCCTCATCTTGTTAATTTAGGAGGTTTTTTTCTATGTTTTAGCTAAGTTTACCTCAGACTGTCTTCAGGTGATTAACTGCAACCTCTGATAGGAAAAGCTAATATTCAGATTATGAAGCTTTATCTCAAAAATAGAAATGAAATACAATTGATAGTCACTGCTATTCTCAATGTAATTTTGCCAGCAATCAACAAGATGGTCTATTTTCATGTCTGGAAATTCAAGAATTTATCTCCTAACTATGCTTAACCCTTTAAACCCTAAAGAACAGATATATCGGTCTGGCGACTTCAGGCAGAAAAAGACACACACACAACGATATTTCAACCACCAACGTTTGACCCAGACTTAGCAATATTACCAAGTAATCACTCAGAGCCGTTCTATTAAAAAAACATATTAGGGTCGAAATGTCGGTGTTTCTTTTCTTGCCTTTGGTTACTAAGGCCAATATATCGGCCCCTTAGGGTCAAAAGGGTTAAATATTCAACAGAGGCTAGTGATTGTTGGTCGGTTCAATTTTTTTCTCAATTGAATTCTTCAATGATGCACCTCTGCTTCTGACACCCATTGCTTTCTTACATCATCAAAAATGCAATAATGAAATGAATGTTTAGTAATAATTAGGAAGTTCTGTTTTCTCTCTCTTTTATATATAATTCATATTCTTTTAGACAACTCACTACTAGGCTATACATATTGATAAATCTTGCTAATTTAAATTTTTAAACAAATTTAGAAGTTTGAACATTTTTTCTTTTTTAAATCAAGTTTTCTTTTTAGTTTTGTATAGAAGAAAAATTATTTCTTTATTCTATGTTTAGTTGACTGATTAAGATTTTGTTATTATCATTTTAAGAATCTTTCTTCTTTTTTTTCATAACTATTTATCTGGAAACCAATTAATTAATAAAAAGAAGTTAAAGTTTACATTTAAAACATAATTTTTTCACTAACTTTTAAAATTCAAAAATGGTGAAAATAGGTTGTAGGCTTTTTCAAAATATGTAAAAAAACAACAGATTATTAAATTAAAAAAATGCATAAAAAGGTTTAAGGATTTTGAATTTAAAAAGACAATTTTTTTAATTACAATTTACAAAACACAAATGCTTTATTATTTGAAATTTATAGTATTACAAATAAGCCATTTTAATCAAAATAAAAAAAATTAATTGAAATTGGATCATATTTGAAATCCTAAATATGGAAAATTAATTTCAACATTAATTTTCATAAAATGATGTTTTCTATTATAACAAAATCACTGAAAAGTAGATTAGATTGTATTAAAATCGTCAATTACATTTTTTTTATTTAAGAAAAACTATTTAATATGAGAAAGAATAAGTTAAAGTCACTTGAAAATGTTTCTCTATTTGAAATAAAGTTATTTTACGATTTTATAATTTAAAACTTAGAAACAAGCTAAGATTAGGAATCAAAATCATGAAATTTATAAAGGGAGGTAATAAAAAATTATAAGGGAGATAACTATTTAAATATGTGTTCAAAGTTTTAGCGTCAATACATAATACTTTTCAATTGAATAAAATGATTAGCTATTTTCAACAATAATTTTTTTTAAGAATAAAAAAAAATGTATAGCCGTTATTTGTAACTTAATGAAATTTATAATTATTTTTGTTGATTTTTAAACTGTTGATTATTTGTTACACAATATTGTGATGTGAAATATTGTCAAGTCTGATTCACCAAGGGAAAGAAATCTGATCCATTTTTAAGAGTAACCTCCCTTCTATTTTTATTAAAAACTATCAATGTGGTTCTTTTCTTAGCGAAGAAGGTTAGGTTTGTTAACAAACTAGCTAGATTATCAGATTTTATTTATTCATAGAAACAATTAATTCTCCTAATTAATCTTAGTTCTTAAAATGAACTTGTAACAATTTTTAAAAAGACAAATGATTATTAAATTACAGTCCGCGCGGTGGTGCCGGCACACGCACGACGGTGTGTCCGGTCGGTCAGTCAGTACAGTGACTGCAGTGACTGACTCCGTGACAGTCCGGTCCGTACTCCGTATGTCGAAATTCCACAAAAGAAAAATACTGATTGAATTAATTTCAAAGTTGCTGATTAATTACACAGATAAATATCCGGTAAAAATTCTAGTGGTGATACACAAAAATATGCGAAAAATTAATTCACAGGGTAATTTCAACAAACTTTAGAATTTGTAAATATTTTTTTTTAAATTAATTAATTAAAAAGAAAAAAAAAGAAAATATTTAAAAAATTTCTTGGTTTGTTTGTTTTTCTGAGTTTTTTTGTTGTATTTTTTTATTTATTTTTTGATAAATAATATTTTATATAAAATAAACGGTTTTCTACAGGATTAGATTCATGTAAAGGTACTCTCGGCAGTAGTCAAGTATTATCAGTAAGACTGTCGGTGATGATGGTGCGAGTGCGGAGCCGCCGGAGCGGAGTGAATAGTCAGACGGTAAACAAACTCTTAGTGGTGGTACGTAAACTTTAAAATATCGAATAAAATCCAAATTCTTTTTTAGTTAACGATGATAAAAGTTTACTTCTCACAATATAAAAGTCGATCTCATTTTTATTACAGTTTTAATTGATTAGAAATATTTAAGTTACTCCATCCATCATCATCACCTATAAAAATAAAGACAAAGCAAAAAGAAGCACCTCAGAAAAAAAAACAATGAATGAGAAAAAAATAGAAATTATATAAAACAAGTTTAAAGAAAAATCAAATACAGGAAATTTGTTATGGTCTCCAAATCATATAAAATTATTGTAGTTTTAATGATATCAAAAAGACTCCTCGATTAATTAAGAGAGGAAAAAACGGACTAAGTAATTATTTTAATTAACCTCACCAGCCAGGAAGGTATGATTTATTTACCTTATCTTCTTCACCCAATGAAGATTGGGATATATCGATAAAAATTATTTTTTTCAAGTGGTGCCTAAAGGCGAGAGACAGACAGACAGGTAGAGAAAAAGCTCTTCTTTGGAAACGAAATATTTCTTTTTATACCTACTGTAGTTTGGTTATGGTTAAAAATTATTTTAGCTTCGAAATAAGTAGAATTTCTGAGTCTTGATTTTTATTCAATGTTTTTGTAATATTTTATTTCTATTGAATGTAAAGTCAAAGGGAGAATGAATTAATAAATGAATCTAATAAATATCAGTGAATTTAAGTTCCATAAACTTAACATTACTAAACATGTGATTTTTTTATGTCACTGTTTTCGAAAATTGAATCTATTTTTTTCACAAATTTCAGAAATTACCACAATACATATGTTGAAAAATTTTGTTAAAATTTTTCAAAAGAGATGCTGTCCAAAAGAACGATTCCAAGGTTTTCCATTCAAGAAAAATAAATCCGAATTAGTCTTCCACAATGTTGATCAATATGTGCAACCCGAGGCTGCAACCTGGTATCAAATGTAACAAGCCCAGCTGTGATGGCTATGAAGTAGAGAATCTTATAAAGATGGGAAGTAATGGTTTTATGGTAGAACCTTTTATTAAAGCTCCAGTCTGCATTACTTTGCAATTTCCTTGCAATGTTCACATTTTTAAGATTTGTATCAATCCATTTGTCGGAAGCCAAAAGTCTCTTGGTTTCGAAATTTTCACCAATTCAGAAAATGTCAAACAGTCTTGGCTTACTAATTCCTCTACTTGTACAATTCCAGTAGACACTGATGGCCATTTTGTCCCTGTTGGAAAAACACTAATGACTGAAGCCTCAAATCTTTGCTTTCAGAATAACAAGTTTGATTGTAGAGAAAGAACTCCCGACCAATGTCCAAGTACCATACAATGCAAAAAAGAAGTCCCCTTAAGTCACAAACTTGCCAAATCGTTGCAACATGTCAGTCATGTTTTAGTGAGAATTACCCGCACCGCTGGTAGCTGTGTTCCTTGTATTGGAAGACTTGAAGTGTGGGCAAAACCATCTGCTTCTGTGCCGAAAGAACTTAAAAAGAAAATCTATTCGATTTTTAGTAACTTGCAAACACTTGAAAGCCAACCTGACAGTGTTTCACTTGAAGAGAACCAAATAGTTTCAAAAGATGATGGTGTAACAGAGACCTTAACCGATAATCCTGTTTCATGTGTTGATAGCATAAATGTACCGGATGAGTTTGTTGATCCTTTGACCTGTGAAATAATGGCCGTACCCATGCTCCTGCCTTCAGGTCAATCTGTTGATCAGACATCTCTTGAAAACTTTATCAGTGCAGAAGCTAATTGGGGCCGACCGCCAAGCAACCCTTTTACTGGAATCAGATTCAGCAAAACATACAAAGCAGTGCCAAATCTCTCCCTGAAAGTTAGGATTGATAAATTTCTGATGGAAAATGGCTCTCACTTTCCAAATATAGCAAGAACTGTTGGACGAGCATCTGATTTCCATAATCAGCACATTCCAATAACTGCTTCCAAATGGGCAGCACTTACGCAAAACGCTTTTAGTAGATCAATTCCTCTAGTAAGCAATAAAAGTACCACTGGGTCAAATCCTAAATCTAATGAATCAACTTCTCAGAAAATCAATAAAACTAAACCAAAAGACAATAAAGATGATAACTCATCTACTTCTCAAATAAATAATCTTTTCAATCCTCTGAAACCAGGGCATTCTTCATCTCGATGTTTTTCTCTAAAAAGAAATTTAGATTCTGAGTCTGACCAACAATCATCTAACAAAAAGCTCAATCTGGCCAATGAAACTTCAAATGCTTCCACTCATGAGAATAGTCTAACACAAAGTCTGAACAATGCACTTTCCCAGGCACTAAGCAATTTACCAACTTATCTAAATTCTAAGGAAAAGCCACCTGAAGAGAAACAAGGGCAAATAACCCCTGGTAAATGTGAAAAATGCAATTTTTCCGGAATTGTGTCCCTTTATCTTTTGCCTTGTAAGCATGTTGTATGTTCCCCATGTCTAAAGAGTTTAAGGTCTAGTGTACAGATTCAATCAGAACAGTATATTTGCTCCCTGTGCAAAAAATCTTTTAATGCTAAGGATGTTTGTCGGTTGTATGTGTAATGTTTTTTTTTTCATTTTGGAACTTAAATAAAACAATATTTTCCTATTTAATTTGTCATTTTTTTATTCATAATTTCAAATAAAAGATTTATCCTAGATTTACATGTGACTTTCTGCATGTTCATTATTATTAGATACCCAATTGTATTAAAATTTTATATTTATTTGGATAAGAATATGCTTCTTAGTATAATTTAGTAATGTGTAAATATAAAAGAGAACGACTTTAAAACTAAATAGTTATGTGGAGATAATGAGACTCTACTTTGCATAATCTATCATTACTTAAAGACGAGATTTAAAATGCTCACACTTGTAATAATCCAATCTTTGTTATACATATCTATCATCAAGGTCTTAGAGTAATTTTTACTGTGATGAATTCTTTTTTGGGAATAAAAGAGTAGGGTTTAGTAATCTTTTCATTGTCTTTTGTTTTCTTGTAGCAACACTCTATGACTATCACAGTGATTATCACTTACAACAAAAGTAAATTAGTTGATTCTATCGACCATTTTGGTAATTCAATAAAGAGAATGATTTTTTTGTTTTAAATATTTGGTTTTTTCCAACATTTTTTTTTTAATAACACGAGTTGCACTATTTAACTCACTGTTGGAGACTAATGAATTTGTACTTTTTAAATAGTTTGTGCGACAGTTTAATAATTTTTTGATTTCAAGCTTTAAAAAATGAATATGCTGATAATATTCCATTCTGACTTTTAATAATACCACCAAACTATGCCATATGTGGATATCTAGAAACTCATTGGAAAAATCATTTGAGGAGACACAAGCATTGGTTTATGATAATAATTGTAAAAAAAAAAGATAATTCATATCAGAATAGCTCTAACAATATTTTAAATATTGAAGTCTTAAAAGTAATTTTGCTGATTAGAGAGAAAAACAATAATTTTATTTGTTTATGTGCAAATTGCACAATAAAATTATGGGTTTTGGGTTAAAGGAACCCAGGAAAACATCTTTGTCCCTGACATGATTTGATTGACCAAGGATGAATAAATTAAAAAAAAAAAAAAAAAAAAAAGCAACCTAATATGCATAAAATTTATAACTGTATATATGACATGACCACAAAATAAGGGAAAAAAATATATTGTGATTGCTTTATGAACTTAATATACAAAACTAAATTATTTATTTTTCCTAATTATCTCAATTTTTATGTAAATAATGAATTTATGTCAGTTGAGTTATGTGTAGATATATATTTTATAATTTTTTACGATAAAGAATTTCAAATCGCATTGATTTCAAATTTAGTTAGTTAGGATTATAATTTTGCCAAGCCCTTCAAATATAGAAACGTCAGTTTTCATTTATGTAAGCAAAAGAAAAACCAAAAAAAACCCAAAGAAATGAAAAAGAATTTTTTTCTGCTTGGAAACAATGGCATACAGTTTAAATTTTCTTTTTTTTTTCTTTCTTATATTTTCTAATATGGACTTCCTTGTGTTTGTGTGTTTATGTTTGTGTCCTTTGTCCTCTCAAGGACAAAATGTTAAAAGCTAGGCCATACATGTAAAAAAAAAAAAAAAGGCAGCAGAGGAGTGTTCTAAATCATTATGCATATTTTATTCGGCATTAGGGTTTTTTTTTTTTATCAAGGATTCCAAAAGAATATAATAGAGTTTACAAGCATGGTTTTCTTTTATAAAAAAAATTCATTAATCATAAAATCTAAAATTTAAGTTACCATTCAAACAAAACAATCTATCACCCATCAAGAACAAGTATTTTGTCTTTCATTGCTAGAAATAGAAAACCTTTGTCATTTATTCTCAATAAATTTAGTATGAATTTAAAAAAACAAATAAACAAAGTGAAAACAGAACTTGATTTCCTGTTGATTAAAATACTTTAACATGACAGGAAAAACCTGTATACACTTATCAAAAAGGTCACAATATTTAATCTTTTAAAACTTGATATAAGTGGTTTGACCATCTTTTTATGCTGGCCACAAGTTCCCGTATAATGTTTACTGTTTATACCGGAACTATGAATAAATATTCATTTTATGCATCATTTTCTTATAATCTTCAGAATTGTTCAAAGTAATTCAACTCTAAATTTGCCTTTTATTTGTATGTCACTAAACCTGACTGATCTTTTTTGATTGTTCTATAAAGTTCAGTAATATTTTTATGAAGAACTGAAAAATATAAACCTTATTGTTCAATGTTAATTTATTCATTTCATTTGTTTGAATTTTTATTTATTTTTCATTGCATAAAAGATTAAGAATTGTATAATAGATTTCTTTGAAGAGGAAAACTCTGAGTGTAAAGCTTAGTTTTAAAATGTGACATCAGCCATGTCGCTTTTCTGGCACACATCAAACACACATTCATTGAATATAGTTGGATATGTTCTTTGGTTAGTTGCCTCTGTTTATCATTAGTTTTTGATACAAAGAACAATCATCTATGGCAAATTGTCTCTATCGAAAGAACATGAATATGCTTAATGTGGATAAGAATTTATAATTTCTACTTCACTTTTTGAATATTAGTTCTTATAATTTCTACTTCACTTTTTGAATATTAGTTCTTATAATTTCTACTTCACTTTTTGAACATTAGTTCTTATAATTTCTACTTCACTTTTTGAATATGGGTTCTCATCTTTATCATCATTATCTTCAAAACCCTTGAGATGAGGCTTGATAATTTGTACATCTATTTTTAAGACTAGTGTCTTCATCTTTACATACATCATTTGGTCTTGGTTATGAAAATAAAATCTCTATCACCTGAAGAATGTCAAAGGATTAAATGGCTGAAATGTAAATTTAACAAATATAAAGATAAGGAATATAGTCTGCATAATATAATAAAGATCCAAGAGGATTACTTTAAAGAAGAAAACTCTTAGTGTGTGTTTTGAGAACTCACCCCTACACAGCAATGAACTCTTCTGCACTTTATTACAATTTAAAAGGACCACTCTTGCTAGTTGGAGTCACAGTTGACACCAAGCAGCCTGGCACATTTGTCTGGCATCAATAACTTCCTTTTCTCTATGTATTGCTGTTTCTACTTGTATAATATCTCTCTTTCTTAATACCCATACCCAAGCCTTTTTTAATGACTTACTCAAGGCCTCAATAGTGTCTAGTTTTTGGTTGAAATAAATCTTAAATAACATCAGTCCTAGAACCACTCTGATACCAGGGCCATGCTTAGCACTCCTGCAGTTGTGGGGCGGGGGGGCTAAGCTCCTTTAGGGCTATAAGAATCTTTGGCTTCACAGATCTTTTGTAATGTAAATAATTAATTTGTAGGTTTAACTAGAAAATCATTATTACACTTATATGTTGAAATATACATCTATTAATCCATCTCTCTCTCTCTCTCTCTCTCTCTCTCTCTCTCTCTCTCTCTCTCTCTCTCTCTCTC
>JAUZSX010041794.1:0-20351 GCA_034780655.1 Idiosepius hallami
ATATTACACAGACACACACAATATTTCTATTTCACCTTCAATTACCCATAAAATTTATTTGTTAGGATAAAAAAGAATTAAAAACTTTAGTCTAGCATTTAGCCTGTGAACCTGAAGGTCTATATCACCCTAGATTTTTCATTATGTGACCTACATTTAGGGTGGGGGGGAAGGAGGCAATACTCCCCTGAATGCCATACTATTTTTCCTAAGTGCAAATGTTATTACCCATTTATGAAATTCTCAAATAAAACCATCACTGATGGCAGTGAATAAACAAACTGAATTGTATATGGTCAGATTATGAGTCCAAGCTAACTAAAATTGCAGCAGATAATTTGAAGATTAAGATTGCAACTAAATTTTGTTTTTGAAAAGTTACAGAAAATTTTATGATTTTTTTTTATACACAATTTTTTCCTACAAAAAAATTTTTTTTAGATAAAAATAAAATTGATGCCTTCTGTCTTAACAGGCATTAAAATGTATTTTTTTTTTTTTGGTTGGTCAGGGATGGGAGACAACATGGCCTAATTGTGTGAATATATACATACACACACACACACTATATATATATATATATATGATAGATAAATAGATAGATAGATTGTACACTAGCACAAACTTGTCACTAATCTCATTCACACAGATAAACATCAGTTTTTCAGACAAATACAGTGGTTTAAAAAAGATTTTGATAAAGAAATTTAGACCTATAGAAGACAAGACACATCAAACACAAGTGCAGGTGAAAATTAACAAATAAATATCTTAAATATATATTTTTTTTTGGTTTAGACTTTTTGAAGCAACCAGTGGAAAAATAATGACATCTTAAAAAAAATAAAAAAATACCCACAATGCAATGTACAAAAAAAAATATCATACATCAAACTCACTTTATCAAAACTAAGTAAAAACATCAAATGCAACAAATTATGTTAAGAGATTTAGAAAAAAAAATTCTTAATTGTTTGAATCATTTAAAAAGTTTTTTTTTTTTATAACATCCAACAATAGTAAAAATAAAGATCAATACTGTTTTCACAAGATTTGACCAAGGAATAATTTGGAATATTAACTACAATGGAAAAAAAAGTCTCATAATACTCAATCAAATTAAAACTTGATTAAAATAAGATATAGTTTTTCTTTCTAATAATTTTTTGTTTGATTTTTTTTCTCAAAATATAGCAAGATATTTGATGTAAGAATCATGAGTGCATATATAATTTTTTAATCTGTTATTAATGCCATAGCAATTTCAGAGTAAATTCACTTTATTCAGGTGACTGTTTTTTTTATATTATTTTGTTTTTTACAGCTCTGCTATATATTGTTTTTTTTTTTTGTTTGTTTTTTTTTAAGTTTATTTTCTTTATTTTTCTTTATCAATAGTCTTTAAGACAGCATTTTTTGTTAACAGGTTAATTTGTTTCTTAGCATGTCTTCTTTAGAGAAAATTTCTTTTGTTCTATTATATAACTGTTCTTTATTAAATATGTGTATCATTGAATCATTTTTACTAATCAATATATTTTTATCCATTACACTATAATGCTTCAAGCAAATTACTTTGTCTTCTAATCCTTCAGAGACCTTAATTAGAATCAGTAAAAAATTGCAGAACTTAAATCCTATTTACCGTTAAGTAGTTAATTGTTTAAATCACCACCAAAGCCCAACTCCTCCAAACTAAAGCAGCTACAAAGTCATGGTAAAACTTAACTCAAGTCGGTACAAATAATGTATCATTTATTTGTATCTATTTAAATGAACAGCAGTACAGAATTTTTTATTGAAATTTGAAAAATGTTTTCAATAGATAATTACAATAAAGAAAAATTTAATAGATTATGTAGCACCCATGCAGAATCTAACCTTCTGTTTGTTATCTGCTATGGAGGACTTACCTACCCTTACATAATGAACTCTTCCTTCTTATAAATATAAATAACCCTTAGAGTTGTATCTATTTTTACTAAAACTTCCCTATAAATTACATTTAATTATAATTATTTTTGGTATACATTTGTTTATTGAAGTTAAGGGAAGCATATTATTTTGAATTTGGCTTATTCGAATATATTAAAAAAATATTTTAAAAAGTTCTTTTTTTTTTTCTTCTTTTACTTTAAAACTTTTGATTTAATTAGTATCAGTAAAAAATTATGAATGCATTAAAATTAATGAATGCATTAAATTAAATTAAATTAAAATTAAAATAAAACTAAATTAAAATTTATGAATGTATTAAATTTCAAATTTAATTTAAATTAAATTAAAATTTATGAATGTATTAAATTTCAAGTTTAATTTAAGTGTATAATATTTTATAAATATTAAAAATGTTCTTTTTTTTCTCCTTTTACTTAAAAACCTTTGATTTAATTAGTATCAGTAAAAAACTATGAATGCATTAATGAATTCCTGCAAACAAATCTAGGAAGGGGGGGTGGATCTGTTAGCTTATTGATAATATAAGCATTGCATTTATCAAGTGAAAACAGTAACACATATTTCAATCAAAAATTACAAACATTCAAATTTACTCTAAAATACAAAAGGTTTCATGAAAATAATTCAGTAATAAAAAAAAAAAGGGGGGAAAGAAAAAGAATTTTGTAAGATTTTTTAACAAACAAGATGTCCGAAAAAAATATTGGCTTGTGTTACCTCTTCAAAGAAGTTCTGGGTTTTGCGGAGAATGTGTTTTAATTCAGTTAATTCAAGAAAGTTTCTCTTTAATGCTTCAGCATTTGCATTTACTTCCTTCATTTCATTTTCTAATTTCTCAAAAGTTGCCTAAGAAAAAAAAAAAAATTTTTTTAAATAATCATTAAATTTCAACAAAATCAAGTTTCATACAATCAAATAACACTCATTTGATTTTGGCTTCAAATAAATAAATGATAATTATAATGCTTTAACAAAAAGGTTTTTGAAAAAAAAAATAATAATAATCATTAGGTTTCAACAAAATTAAGTTTCATACACTATAACAGGACTTACTTAATTTGGGCTTTAAATAAATAAATAAATGATAATTATAATGTTTAAACAAAATTTATTTTCCAAAACATAGAAAAACTTCCTATAATTTGGTCTATCTATATATTAATACATTAGCACATACATAGTTCACTAATAACAATCATTATCACAAACAGTAGTTAAAAGAGGAATTAATTACCTCTCTTTAATGGCTATGGAAACAGTTAAATCTTTTCCAGTCAAAAAATTTAAAACCATGGTTGTTTTAAAGTTTAAGGTTTTAAGAAAAAAGGAGAAGGGGGGCCTTACCTCTAAATCTATCATTTCCCTCGGAACTGGAGCATCAGGATTATCTCCAGTATCTAACATCGGAATGGCATCTTTTTTAATTTCTTTCTCCAGAAAACCTATTTTAGAAAAAATTAAAGAGTCAAGTTAAATCAACCAATTATGTAACACAGCCATATCAATTGACATAACTATAGAAAGAAAAAGAAAAAAGGGTTGTTTTTAATTGCTCTAACTTGAAGAAAGATTATAAACAATAGGGGAATATTTAAATACATGGATTTTCCAATATGAAAAGAGAAATAAACTTTTGCAACTTTTTTTTTTTTATTTAATTAAAGTATTTTGTATATATTTGGAAGATTACATTATTAGCCAGCCATAATAGCAATTAACCAATCAGATACCAAAATTGTTAATATATGTTTGCCTAGATTTGCAAGATTACATTTATAGCCAGGGATAACTACGACGAGCCAATCAACTGCCAGAATTATCATTTTGTATATTATTTAATGTATTTTGAGCCTCTTTGATTTGCTGTTATTCTTTTGAACTTAGAGAGGTCGATATATCAGCACTGTTTTGGGCACCAATGGTGGAGCATTGGTAAAAGCTAGGAAGAGTGACTTATCTAGGTGATGGGCAACACTGATTACAAAAAGCCCAGGGATATAACAAGTACGTAAAAATGGCCTTGTACCTAACTTGGGTTGATGCTCAACCAAGTAGATATAATCTCAGCCCAGTAGACCTAGCAAAAAAGGCAGTCAATATTTCACCCCTCCATGGTCCTCTAATAGATTGGCTCTAATTGGCTCATTGGTAATTTTGTTAATTATGTATTATCTTTTTCACTTGTTTCCTCTTTTTTATGCACAAATCCAAAGGGTCAAATAGAATTTACTAAAATCTGGTCCGAAACAATTATTGAAGTTAATGTGATGCCATAGCACTAATTATCCAAGAATGTGGAATCATTCTCTATTTCTAATGTACAGCAAAAAAAGGATTGGTACATGAGGTAGAAGATAGGTTTAAAATTTAAAATATTTTATATATTCTGGAAGCAGTTTTATAAAAAAATTTTTTTTTTTTTAAAAAGAGACCTTTTTTTTGTTTTTAAGAATCTAGGAGATTATATATCAAATTTTGGGACTGTCGTCCTGATCTAAATTATTGTTATTTTACTGGTAGTATCGAATGAACCTTTAAGCCAAAGGGTTCATTAGCTGAAACATTATAAAAATAACAATAATAAAGATCACTACAAAATTTTATTGTATATTTAATATGTGAACTATAGTCCTCATCTTTGTTAAATTCACAGAGTTTCAGCCAATTAATCATTTTAATTACTAAGCCTCATCTCAAAGGTTCCAAAAAAGAGACAATTTGTTTGGCTTTGCCTACCAAAACCTGCCTTGCAAGACGAAAAACCACAAGAAAAATAAATCAGCTAAAATAGCATCATGGAATCTATGTGTTACACAATATGAAACAAAAATCCTCCTATTAGTGAAGGTAACAAAAAAAAAAGATTGGATGGTAAAAACAAAAGACAAAATAAATAAACTTACGGAGTTTTCTTTCCATTTCTTCACATCTTCGGACTTCATTAACAAATTTACGTTGGAATGCATTGACATCTGGATTCAGCTGAAATTATATTTTTTATTCATTTTCATTTATAAATCAAGCTCTAATTATCTTTTTTAGTTAAAAAAAAAAAGCAGAAAGAAAAACATTATTTCTAGAGAATATTACATCAGCATCAAAAAAAAGGAATTTATGATTTTACCTACAGCTTCATATAGTTTTTTTCAAAGCATTTAGAATTAAAAGAACAACTAAAAAACCATGTTTGGTTTGGGTTGTTTTATGGCACATCAACCCTTTGTAGGTCATTTAATGCCAAAATACTAGTTATTCAAGTTTGCTAGTTAGAAGTTAAATGTTACCAATGTCTTAGAGAAACCTTTTGACTATATCTCGTTTCTCTTAGAAATCTAAAAATATTATTTCACAACAAAGAGAATTGTAAGATTCAATAATGAAACCAAGACAAATTTTATTACTGCTTTAATTCAAATTAAAACATGAACATTTATTAAAAAAAAAAAAACAAGTAGAATATTCACTTTTGAAAAAAAAGAGTTTACTTTGGAAAATAAATTTATTATGGATTGATATCAAATTTGAATAAAAGTTTGGGGGGACATTCGGAAGATTTGTGTTTTACAGCATATTATCCTTTTAAGGTCATTTAATGTCAAGAATAATCTTTTTTTTTATTAACACAATGTTTGCTATTTAACTCGTAGCTGGAGGGAATGGGAGATTCATACCTTTCCCAAGGGTAATAGTCCAATTTTGAACACAAATGGAACGACTGGAGTTCAAACTCACGTACTACGATTCCAAAGTTCGCCTGCCTACTCACTATGTCAAATGGACTTCCCCAAATTAGGAAGGTAAAATGAATAATATATAAATAAAATATCACTTTGTTTTAGAAAATTAATAGAAAATACCAAGTGTGAATTTGAAGCATTAGATGGGATACAGAAAATAATTTTGTTTCTAATCCCATTGTACAATCAAGTGATTTTTGATAATTCAAAATACCTCAACATTAAAATACAATAAAAAAAATAAAAAATAACCAGTTATTAAAACTTATTAACAAACATTTTAATTGTAAACCTATTTTCTAGATCAAATGTCTTTAAATCAAAAATATGAAAAAAAAAAAATGTTTTGGTTATAAATTTTTTTTAAATAAATAAATAAGTAGAGGGGGAGCAGGATCCAAAAGTCAATTTTTCTTGGACAGCAATTCAAATAAATAACTGAAAATATTGTCTTACATCTCTAAACTGCACAAGTCCCAATTCTCCAAGTTCAGACACACAAGCGTAAGCTGCTTCTGACTGCAAAAACAGCTGACATAATGTCATTTCCTCACTTCGGAATAGAGTTCCCATTTTGGATTTAAGTGTTTTTTTTGCCTCTCTTTCAAATCAAATGTTTTGCATTCTGGAATATAAAACAAGAAAAGCTTATAAATCATAATAATCAATGAAAAATTTAGAAATATATTAGAAGTAGTTTACATAAAAATCCCATTCACAAAGTGTGGTTGTGTAGCCAAAGAAAACTTGGTTTATAAAAGCCTAGAAGATTCTCTATCCATAGTCACCATAATATTTATTTACTCTATGTATTTTAGAAATTAAACTATCTCTTTTATAAGATAGAATAATGGGTTGATCTTTTTAAATACCCACTTCTTGAAAAAGGAAATAATGATTAAGATTTTATTTACTAAACCTTTTAACCAGTGATGACAATTTGACTCATCTTTAGTGAAATCTTATTCTAAAACCAAGGGAAAAGATATCTCTTCAAAAATTAATTTTTCAAATGGTGCCAAAAGACAAATTCTCTTGATCTTTCTCAATCTCTTAATCAGCAATGACATTTTTTACCTGTCTTTACCTCACTTCTTAAAATTAATAAAACTAATTACTAATTAATAAAACTATACAATAAACACATGAAAAAAAAGGACTTAAGTAAAAACTAAACTTTTTTGTTAGAAAACCTGGTTATCAATAACAACTTGCAAAATAAACAAAAATAATTTTCAAAGAATCAGACCACAAAAATTTGTATATATATCAAACAGTCTATTTAATAGGCTTTGTTGACTACCTTACAGAAAAGCATTAGAAACTAATTTAGTATTAAAAAAACTCCAGAAATAAATTTAGCATAAAGATCATTAAAAATGAATTTAGCATGAGAAAGGATTAGAAATGAAATTAGTATTGTATAAAATTTAGTATTAAAAAAAAGCATTGAGCGTCTTCCTAGATAATAGGCTTTCCTAATTATCTTAGTGGCAAGTCCCGAGCAAAGCTGCGCAATACGCCTACATATAAAAGTCAGAGTGTTTGATTAGGTTCTACATCCAGTTTTGAATTTCCAGTTTACAAGCACTGCGTGTGGCTAGATTGAGCAGAAGAAAACAAGAAATTGAACTGTAAAACCTTGTATTCTTAAATGGTCACCCATCTAACTACTTATCAAGCTTGATGTTACTTAATTTTGGTGATATGATGGGAACTAGTGTCCCCAACGCGACTTGACATTATAAATCATTTTAACAATAGAGGAGTGGGGAGTGTTGCTTAAAAAATCTTTTTTAAAAACACAGAGACTATATAAAAGAAGCATTTTTTAATTAAAAATAGATAAATAACGGCGGAATTTTTTTAAATTTAAGAAAAAGCATTGTCTTCCTAGATAATAGGCCTTCCTTATCTAAGTGGCAAGTCTGGCAACTGGCAATACTTCTAATTAGATATTAAAATTTAAAAAGCAAAAAGTGTAAAAAAAAAAAAAATTAAAAAATCTCACACTCCCATTGTTTGGAGAAAATGAAACTTTAAAAATAAATCACAATTTTCAGAAGAAAAAAAAAAAAAAAAAAAAAAGTGTGAAATTTTTGGCAAACTTTAAAAATAAATCAAAATTTACACAACAAAAAAAAAAACCAAAAAAAAAAAAAAACAAGGTGTGAAAGTGTTGGCAAACCCTACCTAGAAAATTAGAGTACACGAGGATGAATAATTTTTAGAAGAAATTAATTTATTTTTTGCCTGGTTTTACTGATAAGAAATAAAATCTAGATTCACTAGGAATTGGGGAGAGATTAAATATGGATGGAGAACTATCTTGAACAAGAACAGATATCTACTTTCTCATTAAATAAGATTTAAAAAAAAAAAGAATGAAAAAAAGTTAAGCTTTTTAACAAAGTTATAAAATAAAGATTTGAAAAATAAATCCAAAGAACAATTATTGAGGACTACTATATATACTTAATGATATTATTGTTTTTTTTTTGTTTTTTTATATATGTCATTCAAACAATGTCAGGTAACCTTACAGAAAGAAAAAAAATGTAAACTAAAATTCAAATATACCTACAGTAGAATATATATATATATATATATATATATATATATATATATGTATATGTAAAATAATCCAAAATTATCAAGCCTCATCTCACAGATTGTGATAGTACCAAGAGAACAATTTAAAAATGGATGTACAATTCATCAAGCCTAAAGATTGTGAAGGTTACAATAAGGATGAGGACAACAGACCAAAAAATAGATCTAGAAATTATCAAGCAAACCTCATCTCAAGGATTATAAGTAACAATTATAAGAATAGGGACAACAGACGTTTTATTCTTGACTGTGTTATCAATGGGAAAAAAAACACTTTTTAATGGCTTGTAAAAGCAGTGAGTGTAATATTTTGAAAAAAAATGTTAATAAAATCATACAAAATTTTTCTTTAATTTTTTCCCAAGTGAAATTTGCTTGCATTAATTTTTTTTATTTCCATCTTAATCCACTAATTAGATAATTAAATTTTGGCTATGTTCCAAAATCCAACCAACTACAATCCAAATTTTTTATTTACTGCAACTATACACACAGCAATTAATGATGGTTTTTATTAAAAGATTGTTTTGTTTTTCTTTCATCCTAAGCCAGTCAGGACACTTAACTAACCGTGATTTATTTTCTCAAAGAATAAATTTTTTGAAAGATTAATTTTGTAATACACTTCTACAAGTTGCTAGAAAACAACATTTATCAAACAGTGATTTATTTTTCAGAAAGAATAACTCTTACAATGATTTTCAAAGACTAATATTGCAGTACAGTAAGAGAGGCTCAAAATCTAAATGTGCATTTCATTTAAAAAAAAAAAGAAGAAGAAAAAACAGCTAGAAATTTTGTCAGACCTCAAGTCAGATTTTTACTTTTGAAAAGAATAACTTTTATAATAATTTTCAAAGACTAATATAGCAATACATTAAGAGAGGCTTAAAATTAAAATGTGAATTTCATAATAGTTATTATATAAAAAAAAAAAAAAAAATTGGTAGCATAGCTAGACAAACATTTTGTTAGTCCTCGGCAGGGATTTTCACTTTTGAAAAGAATTGTCACTTGCCTTTGAAAATCTAAAAGTTATTTTTTGCTGCCTCCATCCAAAATGTGGATAACAAAATCAAAGAATGAATACGATTTAAATAATAGAATTTAAAATCTCAAATTTCTAGAGTTTCTATCGACAACCAAACACTTGTTTCTTTGTTAGAATTAAAAATAATCTTTTGATAAGTAGCATATGTTTGTTTATTTTAAAAGGTTATTAATTTTGCTAAAATTAAATAAACTAGAAAGAAATTCAAGATCAAACTAGCAGAGAAATCTAAAATCAAACTTGAACCTTGATTGTAATTAATCCTTCTTTGTTAATTAGTTTGCTAAAACCATGGCTCAATTACAGAAAAAAAATCAGCTTTGAATTGGAAAATTTAGAGGCATAATTCTTTTTTTGTCACACACGAATCACACATGTTAAAATGAGATTCACAATTTTAAGTCTTAGTTTATTCTAATATTCTTGGTAAGCCTAATAAAATTAATCATAATAGTATTAAGATCATATGTGGCTTGCTTTTACACCAAAAATTATGAATCAGCAAAAGATAGTGATTTTAAAAAAATGCACTATTGTGTGGAAAGATATCTAAAAAAAAAAAAAATTGGGTCTAGAGTTTATGATTAGAAATCAGTCAATTCAAACGGTGATTCAGCTACAATTTAATAATCTGTTCTCTAAATATAATCCATTTTAACCATAAAGTAGTAAATTAGTTTTGCTCAATCAAGTTTTTGAGCTATGGTCACACTACGTTTTTCTGGACATGTACACAGAGCATTTCAAAAGAAGTTGGTGTCGGTTAAAAAAATTCTATTTCAAATAATTGTTTTTAGTGGAAATGTTTATTTTAATAACCAGAACTATTTCAGTCTAATAGTTTTGGATGATGATATGTCGTAAAATAAATCAGCTGATAATGCCAACGGGTTCATTGGCTGAAACATTTTGAAGGTAACAATGATAAGGATGAGGACAACAGTCCATATTATAAACACAAAAATTATCAAGCCTATCAAGGATTCTAAACAAAAAAATATTTATAAAGATTAAGAACTGACAATTCACTTACTATAGTAAACCACATTATTCTTTTGAGGTAATTAAAATTAAATCAAGAAAATACTGTTTGAATATTATATTTACTTGGTCAAGCAAGCACAAACCCAAGTTAGGCATAAGGCTATTTTTACCTGCCTATTATATCCCTGGGCTTATTTACTATAGTAAACAACATTATTCTCTTGGGGTAATTAAATTAACTCAAAATATTGTTTGAATATAAATAATATATACAGAGCAAAATCATTGTGGGTCTCAATACATCAAAATACGACCCCTGGTAGTTGTGTTCACTCTCTAAAAATCATTATCAAAATGTTTCTAACAGAGGCTTATTTAAAAAAAAAACATTTTTTTTTCTTTTTTATCAACTGTTTTTGTTTTTTTTTGGTTGATGAAATTAAACAAAATACATCGAGTTAAGGGAGAGATCGACTTTCACAAACAAACAAAATGTACCAGCCTTGCACCCAACCCTAGGGTTTCATTTGTTAAAATTCTACAGTGCTGTGCCGTGCTTAGGCAATTAGCTGGCCCCTAACCAGAATGTCCCCTGGTCCCTTCACCCTAAAAAAGCAAGTTGCCCTCCCCTCAACATACTGGAGCCTATAACTATATATTATATTTACTTGGTGAGCACCAACCCAAGTTCGGCACAAGGACATTTTTATGTGCTCTTACCTGGGCTTTTTACATTCAGTGTTACTCTTCACCTAGATGAGCTGCTCTCCCAAGTTAACGAGCCCCATCTGCCCGATGCTGCTAAAGTGAAAGTAATGGTTTTGACTGAGATTTGAACTCACGTCATACGATTTCAGAGCTCGAGCTTTTACCAATGCTCTCCACCATCACTGCCTTCAACTATATATATCGAAAGAGATAGTTAGAAAGAAAGATGGATTGGTAGATGTATATTTCAATTGTGATAATGATCTTTTAATTAATCTTAACATTATTATTTTCGTAATTTTTTTGTATTACAATACATCTGTGAATCCAAGGAGCCTCGTGGCCCCTAGGGAGCTTGCAGCCCCCTCACAATTGCAGGGTCTACAGTGGCCCTAAGCATGGCTCTGAGATTCTATTCATTCATTCGCTTATATATGTGTGTGTTATGTGTAAATATTTCAAATTAATTTCTCTAACTTTTTCCATGATAAAACACTACATGACATCATCTGATACATGCTTTTGCTTTCTGCAGCAACAGCACTGACTGCACAGTGACAGTGCACACACACACACACACCACCACCACCACTCTCCAGTTCCCACAAGTGCACAGAGAGCTTCAAAATATTTTAGATAACGTCTTCTTATTCATTCATTCAACTAATCAACCTTTTAAAAGGTTATTGTGTTCGTTCGTTCATCATCATCATCGATTATTGTTATTTAAAGCAAGAAGCAAGAAACAGTAAAACACACTTACACAGAGAGTAGTCAATACTCAACATGTTTAACATAAATGAACCAGATTCGTAGTGGTAGTGGCAGTTGTAGTTCAAATGGGGGTGGTAGTCAATGCCCACCCACACGTTTTCAATTCCATATTTAAGGAGACCACCACCACCACCACCACCAATATTTATTTATTATTGATTCAATAACAACGCCTAGACATAAAGACGTTTTTCATCATTAAATCTTATAAATCACCCTTTTAGTATAATTATTTGTTGTTTATATTATTTGTATTTTAATTCAAATGTCTTTTTATAAAAATTTGATTCTGTCTGCTCTGCTCAGTCAGTCCAAGTGGCAGTGACAGTAGTGTAGTGTAAGTGTACTGTCACTACACTACACTACACTGATCATCATAATAAAAATAAATAGCACTTTAAAAACTGGTTGTCACCGTGGTCACTCACTGGTCACCGCATTTAGTCGAGTAATCAATCCCCCTAATTTGGAAAAAGGCATTGATTTTAATTGATTAATTAAACGGACAATTTTGAAGATGACTCAAAAACCATTGAAATAAATTATAGCAATAATTCTAAAATTAAACCTACGAGAAAATGGTATAATTGTTGTTATTTTTATTATTATTATTATGGGATCTCACTCCAACAACAAACACAGACACCAAAGCACTTTTTTGCACCCTATCATCATTATTAATATAATTAAATTCCTAAGAGTTGTCTTTTGAAAGCTATTTTTATCCCTTGTAAAATCCGCTTTTATTCGACCATCACATGATAATTGTTGTTAACCAACTCAAGATTATTTGTCATTCATTTACAAACTAGCAATCCATCCATCCCCACTACCCTTTTTACTACACCTCAGCAGCAACTCAACTGTGTCAAGACGTATAGTATTTGACATCACAAAGTATTTGAACTTTATTTAACACTAAAGAATGAAAGAAAGTGGTTTTGGTTGTCTTTTATTGTCCTTAGAAAATTTAAAGTTAAGACGAAAAAAAATAAAGAAAGAAAGAAAAAATAATTCTAGTCCTTGATTCCTTGATCCAGCCTAGAGAGACTTTTCTAGTTTAAACAATTCATGACTTTTTCTTTTTCCTCCAGAAATTCAATTCTGGTTGTATTTCAACCTATTTCCTTTCATAATAACCCGAACCCACCTACGCACGCACACGACACGACGCATTTACACATAAATGTCTCCCCCCTAAAAACATTGTAATTAAAAGACTTATACAACAACACCTGACTGTCTTGTTTAGTGTAAGATATTTTCTGTAAAATATTTTAAAGTTCAGTTGTTCCTCCCCCCTTTTTTTCCGACAACCTTTGGATCCTGAAAGACCGATATATCAACCTTGGCTTGGCGACATAGGACAAAAGACGACCGTGACCGACGATGTTTCGGCCTTCCCCACAACTCTGGTTGGTTCTCTCATGGAATAGTTCTGACTGATTGACTAGTGTTGGTAATTTTTCTAAGTCAGAATCCAAAGGATGAAAGTCTTTTAAAAAGGTTTTTCTTCATTTCTTTTTCTTTTGAAGTAAGAAGGAAAAGGAAGGAGAAAAAGAACAAACAAAACCTGATTCAAAGGTTGAAGAACTCAAAAATGTAGGAGCAAGAACAAGGAACAAACATAAAGTGGAATTATTTAAAACAAATATATCAAATTCTATAAATGAAAACATACCTGATATCAAATAAACAATTGATATTTATTTACCAACTAAACATTCTGAAAACTTAGCCTTTTATTTCATTATTCAACGACATGTTTTGTTTTATTTGTGGACTGAGGGTTTTTTTTTTAAGAGTGGGAGGTCGTCGTCGGCGGTTGATGGTGTCCGTGTCATCAGGTGCTTTTTTTATGTATGTTTTGGGAGTTTTACTTTTGTCTCTTAGAGCTTTGATTTCTATTGTTTTTATATATAAAAGTACACAATGATAACAATTCAATATAGTTTTTTTGTTTTTAAGTGGAGGGGGGTAAGACTAGAATAAAACAAATCCGAGAAGAAACAATATTTTTCACAAAGATACAAAAAAAAATAATAATACAATTCAGACACCACAACAACAACAATAATATACAACAACACAAAACACAGCTGTTACATTTTTAAATCACACACACACACACACACACACACACACACACACACACACACACAAAGAAATGAAAAAAGAAAAGAAAATTAACACAAAATTTGCTGAGTGTAGAGAAAAAAACGCACACACACATATATATACACAAAGAATTAATTTTTTTTTTATATTTTTGTAATTAAATTTAGGATAAAATCTTTGAAAGAATATCGAAAACTATACTTTATTCCAATGTTTGTTTCTTTGTTATGTGTTTAACGGCATATCAACCTTTAAAGGTCATTTTAATGCCGAGAACAATTAATTACTTTAGATAAACATTATTTTTACACACATAATCCAATAGCTGGAAGGCAAAATCGGATTCATGCCTTTCCCAAGGATTCGAACCCACGTAACAAATCCGATTGTATATTCACTGGGCCACGTCGACCGCCCCTTTTTATTTCAAAGTTTAAATAATAAGTAATAATTTTTTTTTTAAATGACTAAAAAGGTATTTTGGTGCGTAAAAGTGGGTGCATGATTTTTGAAAGAAGAATAAGTATTATTTCAAGTTAAGTCTAAACACGAGACAAAAATAGTTTTGGAATTTTTTAACAATTGGGTTTCATTTATTTCAATATTTACACAGTAGTAGTGTGTACACAGTCTGTGTATGTGTTTAGTGTGGAGGCTGCTGGCTGACCCGGCTGGGTTTGCTGATTTGTCTGCAGGAGTTATTTAAAAGCAATTTAATTTATTTATTTATTTTATTAAAGAGTTTTAGTGCTAATGCATAAATTTATTAAAGAAAATAAACCAATTTTTGTAGTTTGTTTAACTACAGTAGTTACAACACTTAGAGCACGCACCCATAGAGCACTAGAGCAGATGAGGACAAAAACAGGATGTCGAGTATAATGACATTTGTGTGTGTGTGTGTGTAGTCTGTCATGTCATGTCTACGTTTAGAGCGTTCAAAAAGTTACTGTGATTTAAATAAACTAATACAAAGTAATTTTTATTATTAACTTTTAAACTAAATAATATCATTTACCAATAATAAAAAAAAAAGGTTTTATTTATTTACAGTATCACACTATCACAGGAAATGCTAGAAATATATTCAATTGGCATTAAGACATTAATTTCTACTGATTGCAGGCAGCAGAGAGCAACCAACATCAACAACTTTTCGGACACTGCACAAAGCATACTTTATTTTTAAAAAATAGATGCGGATTTTCCTTTAACACTTTATCAAAATTACCAAGTAGTCCTTCAGAGACGTTATATTCAAGTAACATATTAAAGCCAAAATATCGCTGTGTCTTATTTTGCCTTATGTTGTCTTATGCCCGAAGAGTTAAAAAAAATTGTTTTGGGGTTATTAAGAAAAAACTGCAACCTGTTTAATCAAGAATGTTTAAAATTCAAATATTTAGGCAGGACCCAACTCCTGTCTAGTAAATGATGATGTGTGTGCGTTTAAATGTTTATGCATGCATATGTAAATTTGTTTATGAACGTATAAGTTTTTAGTATGTGTGTATACTGTGTTGTTGCTTATTATCATTATTATTCAAACATACTTTAAATATAATGTCGACAGAATAAAGAAAATAAAATCCATAATAGAATTATTAAAAAGAAAAGCAAAACTGCAACTTGTTCAATCGAGTGAGTTTGACACACACACACTACACACACAACACTTACTCATAAATTACATAGCATATTCTTATTTAATGTTGAAAACCGATTTATTCGTAGACCACGATTTACACTGGTAAAAAAATACGTGATTGCGTCACATAGAAATTAATAAAGTCATTTTTAGAGCTTAATTAAAATAAATGAAATATTATTGATTGAAAAAAAAAAGCAAAAGAAGGCTGACATTTTAAAATCAAAGAAGACGGTGTGTCGGTCGTTCTAGTGATTATTTTTTTTAATCAATACAGCATTGAAATAAAGCGAACAATAACTTACCTTGTCCGACCGAAACAATTTGCTGGGGTTGTTTTAATACCAGTTTTTTACAACAATGACTGCATCTAAAGAAGCTGCTTTGCTTTCTTTTCTGTTTCTTTTCTTCTAGTAGCAGCGCAAGTTTTCATCCGTACAATAAAGATGGCTGCTCGCTGTGAATTGATTATTTATAGAAAGAAAGAAAGAAAAGGGGAAAAAAACTAACGATAACGCCAATCAAAAAGTATGGAAGATCAACAATACCAATATCTTGTTCTTTTTTAATCTTAAGGATAATTCCACAAACCAAAGACTAGATTATTAAGATGAAATTATAAATGAAAAGATTTTTTTTACGAAACTAAAGAGGGATTCGCCAGCTAAACAAATAAAATTAAGATTAAGACTTATATTTGGTCAGTCAGCTGTTGTTTTTCGTTGTTGATAATGCCTTAGTCTTTTTAGCAGTTCAGTTGCTAAAGTTTCACTTATGGTTTCACAAACACGGACCTTTATCTAGTTTATTTAATTCGATTTGTTTATTTATTTTAGAACTATGCTCTTTGCTTTAACTTTTACCTTTCTAAGAATTATTTGAAAACAATTTAAGTCTGATAACACCAAAAAAACAACGCTATTTGTGTAATAAACAAATTAATTGTTGGTAAGACCAAACTCTAATTAGGTTTCTTTGTTTATTGAGATATATCATTCCTCGTACATTATACTGGACCTTTTGCTTTAAGAATTGAAAGCAATTTAAGTCTGATAACACTAAACAAAACCAATAATATTTACGTAATAAATGTAATGTTAAGAAATTTTAAGTAGGTTTCTTTATTTAACATACCTTGTAGGGTATTTAATATTGGATCTTTTTCCTGAAACCAGTTTATTAGAAGATAAAGATTTGAAATTGTAACTAATAAAATAATGCATTTTTAATACAAGCTAATAAGGCTAATTTTATAATTAATTTGGTTTTTTAAAATATAAAATTGTTAATGGGTACAGGATGAACGTCCAGGATTATATGTCTTTTAGAGCTTCTGTTATTAGAAAAGTTTGATTTTTTTTTTTTTTGGTTTGGAAAAAACACTTAAGTCTTAAGGAAATGATAAGTGACTTTTCTGCACTTAATTATTGTCTCTTTCTTGAGATTTTGTAGAAAAAATGCCAACAAGTCTAGTAGTTTCCTATTTTAGTGGTTCCCAAACTGCTGATAATTTTAAACTTTTGGATCCTTAAAGGGTCAATTTATCAGCCTCAGCAACCTAGGACAAAAGATCACAAAAACTACCAACTAGCCAATAATGAGAGCCGTTCTATTAGAATACTATGGAGATAGAAATATCATTAAAGTCAGGGTCCAAAGATTAAGTTCGGAATGGTGTTCACCTTGCCCATGAAAACACATTTTTAAAGCATGTTATAAATGTGAATCAAGTTTTTTTTGTTTTTGTTTTTTTTATAAAGATAAGGACATTAGTCTGAAAAAGCAAGACAAATTAATTGAGTTTTAATATAAATTCATTCAGCTCAAAAATTGATCCACTATGTTGCCAGTTTTTTTTTTTTTTTTTTTTTTTCAGGATTTTTAAATTTTTTACTTTATTTTTAGATTTAATTTAGCCCGTGATGTCAGTGAAAAAATATCGCTTTTATTTGTCTACAAAATCTTTGAAATAAATCTCAATAAAATTATAAGAAAACTTTCCATAATTTTTCCAAGCGAAATTTTGTGGCATTAATTAATTTATTTCAATCTTTAATCCACAAATTGGATGCTGAAATTTTGGTTAGCCTTGTCCCCAAATCCAAACAAATACAATCAAACCTTTTATAAACTACTATTCACTGCCATAACTGATGGTTTTATTAAGTGTTAATAATTAACCCTTTCGACCCTAAGGGGCCGATATATCGGCCTTAGTAACCAAAGCCAAAAAAGACACGCTGACATTTCGACCCTTATATTGTTCTTTAATAGAACGGGTATTTAGTGACTACTTGGTAATATTGCCAAGTCAGGGTCCAAAGGTAAAAGTTGAATTATCGTTGTGTGTGTGTCCTCTTTTCCTATAAGTCGCCAGCGGCGATATATCGGTTCTTTAGGGTTTAAAGGGTTAATTTTATTGTTTTTTCAGATTCTGTACATCTTCTCATAGTCTGGAAAAAAATGGCACCACTCTTGCACCCAAAGAGAATGTAACTTTTATGGGTTCAGAGTGTAGCTTAGGGTTTCATTAAATACGGTTCTGCATGTTAACAAAAATATAACTCACTTGGATTTTTGTTAACACGCAGAAAAGTGTTTAGGAGACCCAAAGCTACATTTTGAAAATGTTAAATTTAGTGGGTAGATGTAGCTTAGGGTTCCCGAAACATGTTCTGCATGTTAACAAAAATATAACTCACTTGGACATTTTTTTGCACACTGAACCGTGTTTAGGGGGCCTAAGCTGCATTCATAAAAGTTAAATTTAGTGGGTAAGTGTAGCTTAGGGTCCCCGAAACATGGTTCTGCATGTTAACAAAAATATAACTATTTTGATTTTTGTTGCCACACAGAACCGTGTTTAGAGGGTCCTAAGCTCCATTCTGAAAATGGTAAATTTAGAGAGTTCAGAGTCTAGCTTAGGGTCCCACAAACATGGTTCTTCATGTAAACGAAAATATCACTCATTTGAACTTTTATTGACACACAGAACAGTGTTTAGCTACATTCTGAAAAGTTAAATTTTCTTTAGGGGCAAGGGCGACGCCATTTTTTTCCAGACTGTGATAACAAAAAAAATTTGAAAAAAACAACAGCAAAATGTTGTATTTTTATCTGAGAAGAGTAAAAGTTATAATAAAGAAGTTTTATAGATTAAAGAAATAACAGGAATAATCTCATGGGTGAGTTTTGTCTCTGTCCAAATCTGTTAGCCATATTAGTTAAGCTGCAAATTATTGAAACTATAAATATATAAAAATCTCTCTGTTTTATTCATCATGTTTTTTTTTTTTTTGTGAAAAACTCTTCTTCTCTGACAAGAAGCCCTTCCAGGTGACAATAAATAGAATGATGTATTTTGAGCCATTTTGTTTTTTAACTTCATTTTCTTCCCTTTTTTTTTTATTTCTTTTTTATTTTTCATTTTTGTTTAATTCTTTCTTTTTTTTTTTTTTTTGAAAAATCAGCACAAGAAACCCATCTTTGGTTAATCGAACCAACAACACCACGACATCTGTTCTCCTGACTCAAATTCCTCAAACCTCTTTTGCTTCTTCATGCACCAGTGAAGGAAGCATTCTTTGCAGCTGGGAGAACAATTGAATTTAAGCAAAGAAGAAAAAAAATGAGACAAAATTAGAAAGAAAAATAAATAAATAAATAAATAAATAAATAAATAAAATAAGATAAAAAAGCAAAGCAAAGAAAAAAAGATTTTAAAAAAATTAATTAATAAAATGAAACAAAAACAAACAAAATACATGAAATAAGTGAATAAAAAAAATTAGTAATAAATAAGAAAAATAAAGTTTTAGAAAAATTAATGAACAGAAAATTGAAAAAAAATGACAAAATAAAGTATAATAGCAAAAATAAAAAAAATACACAAAATATAACAGCAAAAAATAGAATAAAAAAACAAAAAAAATCAAAAATAAATAAATAAATAAAATGATGAAATAAAAAAAATTGATATAAAAAAAATAAAAAGCATAAAAAAAAGAAGAAAAAAAAGGATAAAGAATAAAACAAAGTAAAAAAAAGAACAAAAAAAAACAAAAAAATCAAAAATAAATAAATAAATAAAATGATGAAATAGAAAAAAAAAGCATTGGAGATCAAAAAATAAAAAAACAGAAGAAAAAAAGAACAAAAAAAAAAACAAACAAAAAAGAAATCAAAAATAAAAAAAATAAATAAAATGATGAAATAAAATAAAAACATTGGAGATCAAAAAATAAAAAAACAGAAGAAAAAAAGGATAAAGAAAAAACAAGGAAAAAAAAAAAGAAGTTTTCTAAAAATAAATATCCATTTTTGGAGTTGTAATTTTTCTTTCTTTTACCTGACAGAATAATTTTGGGGTCCCTAAGCCCTACTGCAGCTCAAATCTTTCCCTAAGAAAATCAACCCCTAAAATCTTCTTTATTTTCTAAACACTACTATATTCCTATTCTAACCCTGCTTCTCTTTTGTAATGAATTCAAAATTCTGTTGTTTTTTTTTACACGAAAAATATTCACTTATTTTGCTTTTGTTAAGGTCGTTGTGTGGTGTTGTTACAGTGTAGATATAAGAAAAAAGACGGCAGTATTAAGAGTTAACAAATATATTAACAAAAAATACATAAATAGTGGCATACGGTCTGGCAGCATAGCGGCTCCTAGCTGCTTTTGTTGAGGTCGTTGTGTGGTGTTGTTACAGTGTAGATATAAGAAAAAAGACGGCAGTATTAAGAGTTAACAAATATATTAAC